>BMAO01026121.1:0-13200 GCA_019973975.1 Trichonephila clavata
TGTCCAGTAGCCACTCCGGACAGGAGTGATCACTTCTATCCAGTGGTATGTTACGTGCTTACGAATCCAAAGATCGCGGGTTCTGTCTTCCAAAAATGTGCCACTTCATTGGTGACCCAGACGTGATTTGAACACACAAGCTTCTGATCTACCACATTAGTGACCTTGGCTGAAAAGAAAAATGCAAAACTTCTGATGTGTCGTGGCGACATCTACCCGCAAGAAGAGTTAGCGAAGTCATTACACTCACTTGACGCAGCAACCAAAGTCATCGGACTCACTTGACGCAGCCACCAAAGTCGTCAAACTCACTTGACGCAACAGCAACAACTTGCATGCTCCCCATAACAACAAATATCTCGTTCGTTCGCTTATCCACCGAATCACTGATAAGGGAGTACTGTGGTGGAATCTAAATAAGCCAGTAACAGCCTCCGAACAGGTGTGATCACTTCTGTCTAGTGGTATGTTACGTGCTTACAAATCCAAAAGTCATAAGTTCTGTCTTCCAAAAATGCTCCACTTCAGCAGTATATCTCACAATCTAGATGAAACGAAAGAGGATTATTTATTTGGGGATCAGAGTAAACAGCGATGGTGAAGATGAAGTAGAAATCTTGATGATGTGTCTGAAGATAAAACAGAAGATGAATATTACGAGCTTTTCATGTCATCCAGTAATAAAAGATCATAAGGTATGGCGTTTTCTTTACATAAACTGTGTGACGGATCTGTACGGTCTTCACTAATCTCCTCAATAATTCTTTCAAGTTTTATTTATTTCAACCAACCTCCACCGGGAGCCAAAGCGTGACTTATGCAAATGAGAAATATTATATAAGTTCGGGTTTCGCGGGTGAAAGAGAGAGAGTAGTAAAGTGAACAGTTAGATTTTTGAAGTAAAATGAATTGAAGCATCGGTAAATCAACACGCAGTTGTTGACAGATTTAGTGAGTAGTGACGCGACGAGCTAAGCTGAAGATTGAAATTAGAAAGTCGAGTGTGGATCCTAGCCTTTATCCGATCCAGCCTGCATTAAGTTATTTACCACGACGGACCTGCCGAAGTACAAGATTAAGGTTAGTGATTTAAAAATTTTGAATACGTGTACGTGTGTTAGCTGTAATTGTACGCGCTGATCTTTCGTGGATTCAGTCCCGATTCCGTAGTTCCGCTAATAGTAACCCCTTCTCATACTCCACTGTGTTTTATTGTTCTTAAATTTGAATCGTGTGTGTGTGTGTGTGTGTGTGTGTGTAACTTTCCTTAATTAAGAGGTATCAATAAATATAGTGATTTGTAAGGATGTCTCTTGAATTCGTTAATCCGCCTACACGTCCAGAAACAAGTAACGGTAGACGAGGAGATGATAATCTTAGGAGAGGTTATATGTCACGACAACTGTATTCAGATATATGTAAAAATCTAATTTTTTTAATGCTCATCTTTTTTCTTTATTTTTAAAGGAATAATTTTTATAGGGTGAACAACATGCACCCATAAATTTAAATTTTATTATACGAGTTGAAGGGCACATTATATTCGCCGGAATATACGGTTTATCTTTCTGACATATTACTATAAAATACCCTAATACTTCAAGCATGAACTATTTTATCTTTTTTAGCAGAAAAGTATACTTTCTTATAAAAGTAAAATCGGCACGACTGATGGATTCTAGAAAGTAATTTCAGGCAATAACCTTGAAAACGTTAGAAAAGGCTGCTCTATAATGAAAACTCGAAGCAAGTTAATAGTCCAAAAACGTAGCTACTAAATCAAACATATTAAATTTAATATTTACATTTTATGCATTAAAAAAAGGTATAAAAATTATTCTAAAAAATTTATAAGCATCTTTATAATTCATAAACAAAAAAATTCAGTTTCTATAAATTGAAGGAAAAAAACAATATAACAGCAAATGCAATCTTCAAATATAAAATATATATATAAGAAACTGTGTATATAGTATATATATATATATGTGTGAAACTAGATACATATATATAACTTCTTTTCCTCGAAAAAAAATCATTACGATATTCATAAAAATATTGTTTACTAAATGTAATTTCACAAAAGTTTGAATTCGTATGAAAATACAGAAAATAATGTCTAAACGTACTACAAAGTTCCGGGTGCCTTTCACACTGTTCACTTGACACTGTAAATGAAAATAAATTAACATCAATTTACTTAATAAATTTACAAAATCATACAATAAAATCTTAGAAAATTACATTAACATTTTTCAAATAAACTTGAAATTGCTGCTAATGTAATGTTTAAACAGGAGGAATTCCTAAATAACTTGACTTGAGGAAACTTATAAACCGCACAAATTATCAAGATAACTTTTGAATATAATTTTATATATGTGTGACAAACCAATGTTCTTAACTTAGTTATTGTTAAATTAATTGTAAAATAAATTGTGTGGTACTGATACATTTATAAGTGTATTATGTCAATGTATATGCGTATTTTATTTTTTATTATGTCAGAATGTATTTTATTTTGCTTTTTTTCAGTAAACTAATAAAACTTTTCTGTAAACTAATAAATATACTTTTTTTTAAAAAAAATAATCTTTTGTTTTCGACTATCCAATATGCTCCCCCCTCGTAAACTTTTCACGCCTCCTAGGGGGGTGCGCCCTACAATTACAGAAACGCTGCTTTTCATAATTATATTCTCTTAAAGTTCCTGTTTTTTTCTTCTATTTTCTGTGTTTCCAATTTAAACTAATATGTTATTGTTGTTTCTTATTCCCCTAGATCAACAGAAAATTCTAGATCAAGTCCAGGAAACCTTACGTTTTTAAACAATGAGGAACCGTAGCAGAACTTGAGGGCATCTGGCTCTTATGGCAACCAATACAAGCCAATATGTAGACAAAAAGCCAAGAGCGGCTTGGGTCACATTGCAATTTGGTCAAGGCGGATAAATTTCAAGACCCCCCCCCCCACACACATGCCGTACAGCTTGAGTATGCCCAGCACGAAACCTAGCAAAAATCTTTTCATCTCACCTATTTCTTATCCCAAACAAAGTAGACCAGGACGGTTTCCTTCATACCATTCATGTACGAGAGCTTGCCTCCAAGAGGAACTGATACCTTGTTTAACCCGGATAACAATTTCTGATAAAGTAAAGCCAGCCACCGCGTGTGAAATCCTTTTGGTTGCTCTCACAAGCCAGACCATCTGGAATCTTATTCCCGCAGACATTCATGTGTGTGGAGCTACCCACTGAAAAAATATCTTAACTTTGGCACTCAAGTAATTTAAAAGCTGGATAATGCTCGTTGTTGTTCTGTCACCATGCCTCCACCATTCAGATAGATGCTAAATAGAGCTTCGGCTATCAATCACTATTCAAATATCTGTACTGACACTCTTAGTAATACAAAACTTCAAAGCCTTTTCATTAGCTAAAAGTTCTACCCGATCTTTTATGAAACTGATATAATCTGGTCATTCCTTCGCTTTTGAAGACCAGCTTACAATCGATGGTAAATCTATTTGCTTCTTTGTATTTATCTTTTTTTATCCATTTAATTTATTTTATGTTTCCGTACATTGAATGTTATTTATAGAAAAATGTATAGCACGATTTTTAACTCAATATAAACTATTTTTTTATTATAAAAACTTGTCACAAATACCCAAGAAAAAATTCATACTCACTGCATAGGTTGTTATAACACAAAGATTTTTGACCTCTTTTGCACATTGAACAAGGTTTCCCAGTTTCATACATCCGAAAACCTAAGTATCTCCTGTAAAAAATTTACATATCAGTGATTTTTACCAAAAGAAAAAAATTTCCAATTTGAGTAAATATAAGTGTTAACGATGTGTCGTAATTATATATTATAATTATACATATATTATATATATATATTATATATTATATGTCATAAGATATATTGAGAAGGGACAGAGGCAAAAATTTACAAGAATTCAACTAATGCTAGAGTATAGATAATTCCAAAGCACTATAAAAATTGAAAACTTTAATTATAATACCAATATTAAATTTATTTTTGTTATTATTTTATAATAATTATATATATAAGTATTCAAAACAAAGTTGTTAAAGCAATTTGAGAGATAGCTTTACTAGAGTAATATTCTTGAAAATAAATCATCTTGAATGACCCTCAGACAAGGTGAATATCATAGTACGCCAATGACGCAGCTATTTCAAACAACAACGTCAATTAGAGGCTATGGCAGTGCTTCTCAGACTTTCAATATTTGCGATCCAATTTTCAATTATAAATTTCAATGCACCCTTCTCCATACAATAACAATGTATTGATTTCAATAATAATATACTTTGAAACTAAAGCTACAATGCGTGACTTTAACTATAAACCGTACAAATTATCAACCAAGTACTAACCTTTCTATAAAATATTATATAGGACAAGCCCATGGAGTCACTGGTGATTATTAAACTTGTTCTTTGTTTAGTTAAATTAATTATCAAATGCATCTTGCAGTACTGATACATTTATAAGTATATTCATCATTGTAAATGGGTGTTTTATTTTTTATTATGTAAAATGTATTTTGTTCTGCTTCCTTTCAATAAATTATTGATTTTTTAAAATTTAATCTTTTGTTTTTGACTTTTCGATATGCTTGTCCACCTACCTAGGGTTATCACGCACAGCTAGAGGGGCGAAGCCCCACAGTTTGAGAAACACTAACAATGGTCTTTGGGTAACCTCTATAAACGGGATCCCAAAATATAATTTGAATATCATGTCTTCTTCGGAGAAGATTGATAAATTTTGATAGCCCCAAAGATTTCCCCAGAGTGTTAGTATAAGGACACGTATAGATCCGTCACAGTGGGAAGATTAAATAGTTAAAATGCGGAAAATTCTTGATTCCACACTTTAACGGATCAAATCAGTTAATCTGCAGATTAGCTACATAATCTCCAGATTAATGGCTTTCGAGCTTTATCGGTAACGTATATATTAAATGAGACAAAGAGAAAAAAAATTCCGCGTGTACTACTGTTAGCAATAAACTGACAAATAATTTAATAAAGCTTGGCAAGCTTTCGCTGAGTGAGATCTACAATGTCATATACTGTTTTGCATTTATTGTTTCTGTCCACATCGTTTTTCAGAATAAATTAGAGTTGACATACCTAGGATTACATAGGATTGCTGTAACAAATACTAAATTGTCATTTCCAGCATGACATATGAGAGCAAAGGGTTAACTCAAAGTTGAACCGTGATCATGTTATTGATCGGCTGATGAGACTAATGTGTTGTAGCAATCAAGTTGCCAAAGTGCTTACTATGATACACTAGCATCCAAAAGTTAAGGAATAACATGTTTTTCGAAGCTCAACGTAAAAAAAATGAAGTAACAATAAAATTTATAGTTTATATAAATGATAAAAACGAACTTTATACATATTTATGTAAAAACATTTTTAATAGGAAAGAAAAAACAGATATATATCAGTGAGAGAAAAATATGCATACATCAGGCTTTCGTAATTAAGCGTGTAACTTTTGTTGATTTACAACTTTTGTTAGCAAATTTGTTGACAATCGGCAGTGGGGTCTCGTAATGTCTGAGAGAAGCCGTTTGCCCGATTCGTTTAGGTGGAGGGAGGTCGGATGGAGGGAAATGGGGATGTCACAGGCTGATGCTGCTAGGCGTCTTAATGTGCCTCGTAGTGTAGTTCACCGTCTCTGGAATCAATATCAAACAAAAGCATCTGTGTCCAGAAGACATGTTTGAGGCCGACCACGAGCTACAACACCTACAGAAGACCGTTTCATCGCTCTTTCGGCCCAAAGGACAAGAAGAATTTCTGTGCCACAACTTGTTGCAGACCACTCTGTAGCATCAGAGAGAATAATATCAACTAGTACGGTGTGAAGGCGTCTTCACAATTCAGGTCTCTATGCAAATCGACCAGTTGTGTGTACCCTTCAACAGCCGGCAGAGAAGGGCCCCGCTTATCTTGGACAAGAGAACACTTTTCCTGGACCAGACAGTGATGGGCTTCTGTACTCCTTACAGACTAGCTTCTGTACTCTTTACAGTTCACACTGGAGAACGATTCAGGACATCCTGGAGGGAACGAAGCACCAGATATCATCAATCCAACACTGTTGAAAGACACAGTTACCGAGGTGGTGGAATAATGGTTTGGGCAGGGAGCTCACTCGCCCTGAATGTTTTCCAGGGCGGAACTCTGACTGGTGTGAGATATCGGGATGAAATCCTTGATCCATATATCCACCCGTATGCTGGTGCAATTGGCAATGACTTCACTTTGATGGATGATAATGCACGACCTCACCGACCTGTAATTGTTGAGGAATATCTTAAGGGGCTTGGTTTGGAACGAATGGAATGTCCAGCTCGATCTCCTGACTTAAATCCGATAGAGCATCATTGGTACTATCTTGGTAAACAGTTTGCTGCTTTAAGTTCTCCTCCAAGGTGTTTAGGAGAACTGGAACATGCTTATTCCGTGTCTGGTCTTTTCTTCCCATTTCGTTAACCGACAACTTAATTGACAGCATGAAAATTCGATTCTGACAATGCATTCAAGCTAGGGGTGGTATATCCCTTGTTAAAACCCGTTTTTGTTATGTTTCTATGACATTTTACCACATAAAACTGTAATTATTATTTTTTCCAAAAATGGACTTTTCCAGCGAGATTGCATTTTTTTGTTGTAAATCATTTTTGAATTTTAGTTATGTAAATTTCTATCTTGAATTTAATGCATAACTATTTTGTGCACATGTCATACAAATTTGGTGTTTCTACATTCATTCATTAGCAAATAAGGCGCAAAAAACGGGTTGTTCCTTAACTTTTGGAGGCCAGTGTACTTCATATACTAATACACTATCTACCAATAAGTATTTGAACACCTATGCAAAAGAGGATATCCGACGTCCTGATCTCTGTCACGCCTTCTGTACTTAAATATCCCGAAGTTGTGACGGATCTATACGCATCCTTCAACTAATCCTCTTGGGAAATCTTTAGGCTATCAAACACAACCATCCCTTTTGGAAGAAGAAACCGTGATATGAAGATCAGGTCGGTTATATACAGTATAGGTATTCTAGCTAGTATGATGGGTAGACGGAGTTACACGAAGATTCAAATATGAGAATCTGACGACGAAGATACATAGCTACCAATCAGGTATTATTATATAGATAGATAGCTACCAATCAGGTATTATTATATATTGATAGTGTTTCAGGCATTTAGTAGTTGAAGATATTCAAGTGACGATTGGTCACCATGGCTAAATTGTGACTCAAATATTAGATTAGTGGTTGGATCCCATAAAAGGAGGATCAATATAATAGACATCTTCTCATAATTGGCTTCTTTCGTGGTTTGTTCCCCTATTGCTCTTAGTAGGAACATCTCTTTTTGTTTCAATATTAGAATTGTGTCTGTTGATAATTTGTGTATTGTGGCGAGTCTTCATTCACTTCCTCCCACACCTCTAGCCGGGGCCGAGAGTAGATCGCGTATGTTATAAATTAAACAGCATTCTTATTAGTCTCATGCGAGATGCCACGAAATTCATAGCTGTCTGACATCAAGAAGCGCATCATTGTCGGATATTATAGAAATAGCCAATCCTTAAAAGGCATATTTAGTGAGTTAAATATTCTAAAATCAACAGTGGTTTTTGTGATTAAAAACTGATCGGGAAGCAATTATTGTCGAAACGTGCAGCGACTCGGTAGACCCAAATCCACGAAACTAAAAAAGAGACAGACGAGAGATAACTAAAGAAATTTGGGAAACCCGCACCAAACCCAATACCCCCTTAAAACGCCAGGAATTCCAACAGGCACCCAGGACTGTTTTTCGATAAATACCATCCGCAAGGCAGCCCAATTTTTAGTTTCTATGGTTGTGCTGCCACCCAAAAGCCTTTTACAAAATTCAACTAAGGTGCTAGGTTGAGGTGAAGCAAGGCACTTCGAAATTGGACTAAAGAGGAGTGGAAACATGTTCTCTGGAGTAATGAATCAAGGTTCAATCTCTACCAATAAGATTATAGGGTTTGGGTTTTGTGTATGCCTGGAGAACGCCTTTTGCCAGAATGCAATGTGCCTACAGTAAAGTTTTGTGGAGGTAGAAATATGGTTGGTTTAGGGATGTTTTTCATGGTGTGGACGGAGACTCTTGATCTCAAATTTTTGTAAGCTCAACTCCATTATTTTAGGCAACTATATGCTCCTAAACTTTGACAATTTTACAAGTTGGATCATTGTTACTTCCAGGATGATAGTACCACTTGTCAAGTTGTGATGTCCACCATAGATTGGTATGATGACAATGGTGTAAACCGACAGGACTAGTCTTACCAGAGTCCTGACTTGAATCTTATAGAAAGCCTCTAGGACGAGCTGGATCGCTGAATTATGTAGTAAAACAACCGTCAAAAGTCAGTAAAAAAGCTTGCATGTCTTTATCAAGCCGTGTTAGAGAAAATACGATTGTACGTCATCCAAAAACTTTTGGGAAGAATGCCACTGAAGGTTAAGGCTGTAATTGTCTCAGATAGAGGCTCTACCAACTATTGAATATGAACAAAAGCTTTGTTTATCTCTTTTATCCCAAGTATCCATCAGTTGAGGGGCATAGTTGGTTTCATGCTGGCCTTGTACGCCCAAGTTAACAGTTCTTCCCCGGCCCAAGTCGGTGTATTTTCAAGATGCAAAAAATCGACAACTTCCATATCGTATAATTATGCGGCATGTAACTTGAGTGTCTGTTTGGCTTGGGTGCTCTTGGCAAAATTAAACTTTTAATACCGATTCGCATCGTCAGAGCTCAAAATGGGGGTCAAAATTACTTGCGGTGATTAGTATACCACCTATATGGTGCCTCAGTAATAAAAAGATACCAGCTTCCGGGGAATGCACTAAGTCTTCATCAGTAAAATACCAATCCATGGCCTCAAGTAATAAAAAAATACAGTGTATCTTTTTTCATTTTCACCGTAAATTATACTTACGGATGATAATAATGACACACAACATGATAACCTTCTGTACATTTTGTAACTCCACAGCCAAGTAGATTACTTTCAGCCCAAGCTAACTATAAGAACAGAATTATTATTTGTAAAAAGTATAAAAATTTGTTATTTATAATAATAAAAGCAATTTTTTAATATTCCTTCTAAAGTAAAACAAAAGAAAGAAAGAAGAAAAAGGGTTGGAATTTAAAACTTATAAACAACCTATTTTTTTCGAGTTTACTCCTTACGAGTCGATTTTCATATAAAGCCCTCGGTATAGAAATTTTATGAGGAATGAAGTTTATACAAGTGGTAACAAAAAAGGAACTTTCGCTAACGAACACGAAGGGAAAAAGATTTTCGACATTTTCGACGTTTTTAAAGCTACATTCTTACTTTCCGTATCAAAATCTGACAAAAAATAATTCTTGAATCGAAAAATTCATTTGTTTTTATTTATTGTATAATTTTTTTACAAAATAACGATTTTTACTAAAATGAGTCAATATCGATGCGTTTTTATGAAAAGAATTTTTCAACCGTTCTGCGTAGATTTTTTATCATTGTAATAAATTGGTACTCTGGACTAAAAAAGTTCCTGCTTTGCTATTTTAGAGTCACTGATTTAAAAAATGAAATACCCAAAACATTGTGTCTTTTACGATTTTTCAAAAAATACTCGAAATTTAATTAAACATTTAAAAACTTCGTCATTTATGAAAATAATCACATGAATTTTTTTTCCGTGTGTCAAACATTATTATCCGTGTTCGACATGCATTGAGCCATTGCGAAATTAAATGAATTAAAATATAAATGTTGCAGCCCCCATTTTAATGACCGGATCTTTCACTAACGAACTTGGAACAATTTTTACGAGTTAAGTAGTATGGAAATAAAGCCAGTCTGAAAATTTCCATATCAGAGTTAATTGCTTCTTTATATCAGAATTTCTTAAAAACATGTATCTATGAATGAAAATATCATTCGGAAAGGTTCCATTGAAGTTTACTGAGTATATTTTTATTAAGAGGACATAATACGATTAAATTGATAAAAATCGGTCAAAAAATCAAATCTAATGTTTTTAGCCTAAATTATTTTGTATATATATTCTACCACTAACAAAATTTCAAAGCTCTTAGTTTAAAAAATGCAGAGTTGTGATAACTTTTACGTTTGTTTTTATTCACATCCCAATGACAAATCAAAACTTTAAGATATTCGAACACGTTGAAAATGACCAAATTCAGTCAAGACAGATATTTTTGTTTTTTATTTTACTGAATAGAGCTATCTTTTGACTTTAAGAAACATACTTTGTTTTGTTTCTAGAGGTCAAGTTACAGTCAATTTTATAAATTTAGAAAAACCGGAGTGGGTTTTTGATTTACCAGAAGAGGGCATTTAAACTGCTCAAAATCTATCATGGCGAGTCTGATAACTCAAAATATTACGAATGTATTTCTATAAAACTTTTGAACCTGATATTTATGTTATTTTTTAGAGAATGTACTAAAATATTTCTTATTGTATGAATACTTTTTGAGTTATCACTTGTTATTTAAATAATGGTCTCATAAAAAATGTAACATTTCTCATAATGTTTACTCAATAATATTTTCAAATTTTAATAAAAAATTAAAATTTTAGTGCATTTTTAGATAAATGCATCTAATTTGTTTTAATAATACTTTTACTAATATATGTTTATTACTTTTTTCTCTAACTGCTTTCAAGTTTTTCAAAAATATTTCTAAAACTTCACTTATAATTGTGATTTTTGTAAAATTCAGGTAACTATTTTAAATTTTGATAAATTAATAGTAATATTTATTGGTATTGAGTCCTAAAAGAGCATTTATAATGTTTTAGTATGTTATTTTGTTAAAATGTACTCCGAACGTGTTCGGATACCTTAAACTGACTTATCTCGGAGAGAGAGAAAGCTAAAATAACTAGTTAGTCTTCATTTAAAATGCTAAGGCGTTTTTTCTATTGTGCCTAACACTTGGACATTTTTTTCACTTGTTGCTTATAGTACATGGAATAAAAGTTGGAATGCATTTTTCAATCAAAGCATTACTTATTTTTAAGAAAATAATTGAATTCAGAATTTATACATTTTTTAAAGTAATTTTCAATAAGCATTCATAAAAAGAAGTATTGTACAAATACCAATCATGTTATCCCAAAACCCATACCAAATTTTATTATACATAATTTGAAGTACTTCAAGTCAAATTTAATATATGTATGTACGTTAATTTTTTTAGGAGCACACAGTAGCATTTTAAAATCACTTCGTAAGTTTAAATTTTTCCTTAAAAAATTAAATGGTTAGCTTTACATGAAATTTTGAGCACACAATATCTGTTTTTCATCATACATACACACAGAAAACAACCAAAAAAATATGAAAATCATTAAATTAAAAAATTCTGTGTAAATCGTACCATGTCTCCTAAAATAATCAGCTTTTGAAAAAGATATGCCGATTTATATATTCATTTAAAAATCCGACATTTCATATATGCACCAACTTAACAGTTAGTGTGTTACAACTCTTGTGTGCAAAGGCTGTAACAGATTCTTTCAAGGTGTAATCTATAATGTGATTTCGATAAAGTACGTTTTACAAAATTGGAATTGATAATTAATTAAAATATGTATATTCCAGTAATATCTATCTTAAATGCACTTACTTGAATGTAATGTCCACACTTTTGATTAGGTTTGCAGTAATCTGTATTAAGATTGTAGTGTTGAAATTCTTCGTACCACATATACGTTGCTCGATATCCAGATGGATCAGGCCCTAAATAAAGATTCTGTCCATAAACACCTTTGGAGAATGTGGTGCCCTTAGGTTTACCATGCTCAAAAACACAAGTATCAGCCCACAATTGCGCCAAGTGCGCAAGTTCATCACTCCACTCCTTCAAAAAAAAAGTTTTCAAATAAATTAAAAGCAAGATAAAGAAACGAAAAAAAAAAACAGTTTTCTTCAAACTACAATCCTTTAAAAAAATTGAAGATTAGATCATTTCAGTAGTGAACTAGTAGCCATTGACGCGGGACTTGAGGCCATTCTATCTAAGAAGAATTACGGTGACCTTTCTCTCCGATAGCCATAGTACACTTCAACACCTTTTCAAATGGTTTTGTTGGCGACAAAACTAGTGTCTCCATCTTACCAAAACTAAACCATATATCACTAAACATGATATTCATTTCCAATGGATTCCATCTCACGTCGAACTTTATGGCAATGAAATGGCGGACAAACTAGCAAAGGAGGACTGTAATCTTACAACTCCCTCTACATCCGCCCTTACCTATCTGGAATTATACTCGTTAAAAAAAATCTCAAAATTTGGTAGAGTGGAGAGAGACTCCCACTCACCATTGGTATGCGGGTAATAGACTCGGATTGGCCCTAGCCCTCAAGTGTGATAGATGCTCCCAGACTACACTTTCTCATCTTGCTAGTGGTCATATCAAGTGCCTTTCATTCTCAGCAAACAAGAAGATCTTCTCCGTCTGTGCAAGGTGTCAAGATCAACAGGCTTCCCCGTAGCACATAATGCGTTGTATGGATGTCACAAGCAAAGATTTCTGCACGGATCCCTTTCTTGTGCTGGACTTTTTGAGAGTCAACGATTTAACTGATCTTGTCTGACTTCGTCAGACCCTGGAGGATTAGCAACAACACCACCAAAGTTTAAGAGATAATTAGATAAAAATTGAAAAAGATAAAACCCATCAATAGCAAGGATTTGCACACTGAGTGCTACAGTCATTAGTCGGTGTAATCTTCCTAGCAGCTCAGTTTCGTTGATGAAAGATGTGATTAGAAGCCTAGTGACTGAGTGGTAGCTTATCGCGTTTCCACGACACTGGTCCGGGTTCAAAACCCGGGCTGGGCAAAGTCGACTCAGCTTTCTGTGGGTCGATAAATGAACACCAAGCTTGTTTGGGAACTAAACACTGGGAGTTTCGCGTCAGACTGACCACCTGATCGGAACATCTACTCATGCATCTCAGTGCCCAAAGGACACGAAAACTGAGCTGGGCAGAGGCCTTGGCAACTCATGGGCTGTGGTACCCTTGGGTTTCGTTTCGTTTGTGTGATAAAA
>BMAO01026122.1:0-71329 GCA_019973975.1 Trichonephila clavata
GGGGTTGAGTCTGCAAACTTGGGCGTAAAGGCCAACGCTAAACAAACTATGCCACCCCTAAATTATTAATTTAAAATTGTGTGTATATTTTATTCTTCTATAATTAAATATTGAATCTTCAATTTAATGATATAGTGTAACTGTTAAACAACTAAATATAAAGGCTTTTTAAAAATTTGACAGGACAGAAGATATTGTATTGTTATTTAAAAAAGCTTAATATTAGTATATACACTGCATATGTTTATTTAACTTTTTTACAAGGGTTATTTACATTCATATTACAAATTGCTTAACAAATCTGAGTTAGTTTCTGAAATTTGAAAACATATTTTTTGTCTTGTTTGTACAATTTTGCAGTGCTACAAAAAAAAAACACTACAAATAAATGGAAACAAAATTTAATTACATTTCCTAAGCAAAATGAAAAAACAATATTCTTACATTTTCCATGCACCAAGAAGTAGTTCTACTAATAACAAAGAGGAAAAAATTGGCATTATTTATACCAGGGCCTGATTCCAGAATTTGACGAGGATAGACATCATCATAGTCAAATATTTCCAATTTATTTAAATATCTATCAGGGATCTAAAACAATAAAATGAAAACATTCTAATAAATAGATTTAATTTGAAGAGTATAAAAAATACTAAAGATAAAATTTAAAAACTTACTATGAAATCTGTTAATTTAACAGAACAAAATTCTGGTCCAGATTTTAAGGTGAACATCTACAAATATAATAAAGCAACAAAATTACCAATGTCTCATCATTACTTATTATTTTTCTAATTTAATAATTAAGAAAGTACACTCAAAATGACATTCTATTACTTATTTTATTTAAGCAAAAATTAATCAGCAATGCTTTCTACAAACTACAGCATTACAAATTTACTTTCTGTGTTGCAAAAGAATAGGGTACTTAGATATTATAGCATCAACTAATTTGCTGAGTGAAAAAATATTGCCAAATGCTGTCATTGTTTCCCCATGAGTGAAAACAAATTTTCCTTTTAGTGCTCCTTCCTTAAAAGTCCATTGACAAATAAATTGGCAAAGATTTAAAAGAATTAAATACTATATTTAAAAAACCACTTGCACTTGAAATAAAAAAAATTATAATAAAACTGCATTATTCAAGCAGCCAAAATACCATAATTACATTTAAATCAGGAAAAATATATTTCCTTCACATTTCTTATGCCATAAAAGTTCGAATCTAAATGCATCATGTAGATTTGTGATGTTTCTGTTTTGTTGTTAAGCTAAACTTATTAGCATTTTGGTTATTTATGTTTTAGAACAAAATATTCCAATGTGTTCTCTTCCATAGAAAATACATCCCACAAATTTGAATCATTTTCTCCAACAAAATAAAAGAAGAATGCTACAGATTATAAACAATACTATTATTTTTGAATATACACAAAAAAGTTGCAGCCAACAAAAAAAAAAATTATTTTCGAGCATGCACAAACAAAATTATTGTGTTTGAACATGCCCACAGAACAGTTTCCAACTATCAGCTGCATATTGCACCATTTTTTTTCTCTCTCGACAGTATAATATGCAAATATCAGGCCATAATTTTTCTGTATAATGTAGCTTATCAAAAAATCAAAAGATATTTTAAATATGATCTATAAAGAAAACTAATTTACTTGTTTTTATTAATTCCACTCTGCCATTTTCTGAGCACAATTTGCTCGCTCTATAAGAAATGGGTTGAAGGATCTTCTCACTATGAAAAACATACACACAAATACATTATATTAAAAATAAAAAAGAACAGTATACATATGAATACAAAAAATAAAATTTAATTTAGTATGTAAAGGAGGTTGAATCTAATCTTTCAATTGATAATTCATTTCATTTTCAATAAAAGGATTAATTTTTTCCCAAGGGAAGCTTTGCATAGTTTGCCTGAAAAATTAAAACTGAATTTATACTTAAGAATTAATACAAGAGCTTTAGTGGAAGATCCTAAAACTAATTTATACAACCTATCAGATGAACCAAGGGAAAGGAAACAAATGCAAAATTATGAATTTATCATATAATTCAGAATGTACATACAAAGAAAAAACCCCTGAATTACAAAATTCTGTATTATTTTGGTTTACTAATAAAAATGTACAGAGAGTAATATGTTATCTCAGAAAGCATGCAATTGCTAATGAAACTCTAAAATAATTATTTATGGTTTCAAATAAAAAAATTTGTACCAGAATGTACAAATAAAATTTTTGGAATTAATAAAAAAGGTTTGAGTCAGAATATCCTAGAAAAGATTTATAATTATGAAAGCAATTTATATTTTGTACAAGTAATAATAATCACAATACATATGTGTTTAGATTAATTATGACAGGATGATATATAAATAGTATTATGATGGAAATACTAACCAATATAATTAAATGTCCCAACAATTTGCTTCTAATATTTAAATTCTGATAATTTTCATTTCTCATTAAAAAGGACATCTTAATAACTTTTGCAATTTTTCATCACAGTTGAATAAAACTGATATCACTGTTAATATCTCAAAAAGTTATATTTCTAAATAGTATTATATTACTCAATAATAAAGAAGGTTATTTGCATATCTTAGAAATGATTTTGTTGTCAATATTCTATGAATAAATGCCATATTTTTTAGCCTATATGCTTTCGATTGAACAGTTTTAGTTCCGTATTATAGAACTGGCTTGAGATCTCATTAAAACAGACATTTTCTTTCTTTTTTGAATGATCAAGTGTTATGGTATCTCTTTTGAGTGATTTTCTTTTAGCCTAAGTGAACATTGGTTCTCATATAAGGAGCATTTTAATGAAACAAATGTACTAAACGAAAAATCGAGGATTCAACAAGCATTTCATACCAGTTTTTGATTCTTTCCTTGTTATATGTTGGTATTCGATTTTCACATGTAACTAGAGACTTAAAAAATTCCAATTTGTCAGTATTGTTCCCAAATAAACTAGATTTTTTATATCATTAAATAATGGTTCCAAAATTTTCTTTTAATAGTATTGACAGTTTATTTTAATATTATATGTGCTTTCCCAGTTTTAACTTGCTGCTACAGCAAAATCCTCCCACTATTATGAATCCTTTAGAATGAGAAGTCATTTTACAAGTATTTTCTTCAATAGAGGTGAGGGAAATCCTTTCTTTTTAAGGAATAATTTAATTAAGATCATACCTCATCAACTGCCATTACAAACTTCCATTTAATTCTAGCCAGGTGATTTTTGTATAACTTTCATAAAAAGCTCTTTTTTTCCCCCTTCTTTTATCTCCTCTGACAAAAGCACATGAATTTTAGTCTCATACATTTTTTACAGAATTTTTTAACTTCATAAATAATTTTATTTACATTTTGAGACAACATTAGCAGCTTCACTGCAATATTTTTTGAATAGAAAGTTTTTTTTTTAAACCTGGTGACTTGACTATCTTAATGATGTCTAGATTTCCGATGGTTTTAGGATGTGATCTTTCAGGCTTTTTTTTCTAATTAAAAAATTCAGCTAACCATTGTTTCTTTTATAACTTAATATATTATGAGTTCCTTTCTTTAAAATAATGTAATAACTTTGGTATATGATTAAGGATTTTAGCATAAACATTCATACATACAAAAATTTTATGTTAAATGTATTTCATTTACAAAATACAAAGTAAAAAAAACATCACAAAAAACACTTCAAAATTACATGTTATTACTATCCCATGCTATGAGTGAGTTGCATTTTTTCCTGTGCTAATAACTTATGCAATTGTTGATGTAAAATGACTAATAGCATACTTCAGACAATGTAAGATATGAGTCTGGTGCTGATAACAGTCTCATATGCTCTTTTCAGAATCCATGAGATTATGATGTCAACTGCTAAATTAAGAATATACAAAAAGTAAAACAGATCATTGGGGAATTACCCTTTTTTAAAGCCCAAAACATTCTTTCAGTTGAAATGGATCAACGATTTGCAGAGTTATAATGTTATGTGTCAAATCACAGAGTTCAATCATACATAACTGTCAACTTTCACAGTGTTTTTGATGGTATGTATGGGCAATCTCTTGCTGCTATCTATGCAAACTCAAATACTGATCAAGAAGAGGTTTTTACGGCCTTCAGTTAATAAAGATGCGAGACAATGGGCATGTTCTTATGTTAGATATCAAAGAGCAAAAATATATAGGCATGCTAATGTTCCTCTGCAAAATTTCATCTTGTCAATCCATTTGTTTGATCACATTCATGTTGATCTGGTCAGTCTATTGCCCCTTTCAGATAATTTTTGCTGCTTGCTTACCTGCATTGATAGATATACCCAATGGCTGGAGGTCAATTCCACTGAAGATATCACAGCAGAAATCAGGGTTTAATGTTCTTCCCTCAGTCTTCTCTACTCATTACTAGGGGGACCAAGGCTGGCAATTCAAACATCCAGGTTATCATCGCCTTATCTTAAATATTTTACAAAAAAAATATGTGTACCATGCCTTATCATGTTATGACAAATAATATATATAGTTGAGTAGATACACAGAATATTGAAGCAAACTCTAATGTGCCATAGTTTATGCTAGACTGATTCTTTTCCTATCATTTCAAAACTTCATTCAGAGAGGACATAAGAGCTTTCTGTTTTGAACAGGTAAATGGAATATCAGTGAACATTCCTCGACAATTCTTTATTTCTTTCATCTTATTCGAGTAGAGTATATTTTACAAAAAACCTAAGCAAACACAAACATGAGTTTATGCAAAAAGATTGGATCATGTAGCCTTTATCTTAACTCTATGACAAACCTGACAAAATCTTATAAAATGGCACAGAAAAATTTTCCAATTTACTAATAGATTCCAGGCAACCTCGAATCAATTAAAGTCATTCCTAAAAATTTAATTTCCTGACACAGATTTCAAGCCAATTATACATGACCTTCAAATTTCTGTGAAAAACAGATGTAACCATCATGTTATGAGTGTGCAGTCAACTTTTTTCATGATAATGACTTAGGCATCTTGTTGAAGTGAAAAATGACCACATATAATAATCATATTGTTATACATGGGTACTATGACTCTTATTTTTTTTCATCTGCATATGCCTTGAAATATGTGAGCTTTTAATTCTTATTTTTCCACAGTAATAAATATTGAATTTACTATTCTGTTATTTAGTTTGGTTCTTTCAATAGAAAAAAAAACAGAATAAAAAAAATTCCATAATGTACAAATGACCTTCAGTATTATATCATTATGGATATTCATATTATGATGCTGATGGGTTCTCACAATAGATGTGTGATATTTTGATAATATTTTTGTGTGTGTGTGGTATGTGTAAAATCAAGTTTAAGTTCTAAATTTTTTTAAATTTTATTTAAAAATTTTTGAATTATAATTTTTTTTTCATAAGAAAAGAGAGAGAAAAAAAGAATTTCTAAAAGAGTCTGGATCATTTAAAAGGTACAATATTTTTCATTCAATAGTTTTCAAAAATGCTTACACCACTAGTTAATTATTATTATTATTATTTTATTTTTTTTTGCAATTTGAAAAATATATTTTAAAAGGTAAAAAAGTAATATAATCAAAAATAAAAATTGTTAGTTCTAGCTATGAAGAGTTAATTTTATTTAATTTTAATAATAAAATACCTTGGTATTACATGACTATGTTTCAGTTCATAATTACACAATTAATCAAAATTTAAAATTTTGAAAAATATTCCTTGAGTTCAAAATTTTTTTCCATTTAAAATTTAATTTTTCAATACAATCTTTAAAACAATTTTAAAACATGAAAACCTTCATTATAATAAGCATAAAATTCTTACCTGCAACAGCATTGTGAAAAAATTTCACGACTTTCTTCAAAGCAATGTCTATGTTTAACATAATATTTTCTGACATATTTGGATCAACATCATCCACATAATAATGGATATTCAATGGTTGAATAGTTTCACCATGCTTATCACGTTTATCTCTCATTTGTTGATATGTCATCTCTCCAACAGGAACATTTGGATGAGCTACTTCATCATGAATACAGTTATATGAAACTATTGCAGATATGCAGTGAATATAAATAAATATTAGGCTTCCATATAAAGGGAAGAACCATGACATATTTCTGTAAAAATAAAAATTAACATTTAATAATTACAGAGAATTATATATTACCTAATGAGATTTAAAGATAAGATTGTTTTCATTACTTTAGAATGGATTTCATTATTATACAAGAGTGAAAGTATCAATAGAACATTCATTTAAATAATAAAAGATTTTGTCAAGAATATCATATAAAATCTTTTGTAATTCTTTATACAGCTTAGCTATAACAGTAGTACTCTTATTTTTTTTCAAAAGAACAGAATTACTAGTTTTCAAACTGGTACCATTTATAATCCATCATCCACAATGAAAGCTAGAAATTATTCTTACTATGTCAATATCACAAGCAGATATATGTTTTAACAGCATTTATGCATTATGCAGTTGGCCAATTTCTTTAATCAAGACATCAAAATATGCTGCCAATTGTAGAAAACTGGTACAGCACGTTTCAAAACAATAAATACAATGACAGCATTTAGTAAAGTCTTTCAAGTTGGTAAAATTATTTTATTTGGCAAAATCGGTTGACAGTGTAATACATAAGTACCATTTTAACTCTGTTCCAGTCAGATTATTTCACTTTTCAAAATAACAAACAAAATACTAAAAATAGTTCTTTTTAAAATTACATCAAAACTCAAACATTGATAATAAATAAAAGGTTCTTTAAAAGTAGTAAACTTGCAATGAGGTAATAAATTTAAACTTTCAAATGATGCAAATGAATCAAAAAGAATTTTGAAGCCTAATATCTTCACAATGATATTCAAGTTGAAAAAAAACTCTAGTAAGTAGGCTGTATTTATTTCCTAATAGCCCAGAATTAAAGAGCTTTCCAATGATTTTTGGATTTTAAACATATTTTAAAGAAGCTAGCAATAAATACTTTTTTCTCTTTTTTTGTTTGGTTTATAGAAAGTACAATTCTTTTCTATATATATAAAAATGAATGTTTGTATATATGAAATCATTTCATCCCAACACGGTTAAACCGATCACTATGAAAATTAGCACGTATATGCATTTTTTTGTGGAGAAGGTTTTTGTGATACCCTCATTGTTGCAGCTCCCCACCAGATGGCGCTACAGCATATCAACTTCTGCACCATTCAATCAATAGCCAAGTTGCCAACGTGAATGCCAAAAATGATGCCAACTTTGTTCTATCACCAACATTTCACTATGTTTCCATTGAATCGCCATTATAATGTAAGGAACTGTGTCGATTGTGAATATTACAATTTTAACATAAAATATATACAACAGAAAGCAATATAAACATATTACACATCCAGATAGAAATGATTTCCAAAATTTTAAGTGTTCATTACACAAAATTTATAACCCTGTGTTATTTTAGCTCAGCAGAGATTAACTTAAAAAGGTGTTTTCAAAAATTGACACACAAGAGAATTAGGGGGTATTATAAATATAAAAAAAATCCTTTTTATCAGCTATTAGACCTTCAGACTTAAAATTCAACAAATATGGGTTTTTTTGTTCAGCTGAGATATGCAAAAAGCTTTTTTTGTTGTTTAAGTTGCAGCTCACATAAAATTAACTCATTAAAAACTTCTTTATCCTTCACACACAATCTGTACTGTTTAATTTATCAATTCACCTGTGTGAAGAATGGGTGAACCAGTTAGTATAATATAAAACAAATAAATACATCGGTAAAAATAACCTGAAATAAGGTTAATAAGCTTTTTCACACTGAGATTTCCTTTAAAAATATAATTCTACTAATTTAAAAATCTCTTGTTTAATCTAAAATTGTTTACGATTTATCTAATTAATCCAAAAATGTCAACCTTTATCAGTTACCAAAATAATAGTTAATTCAAAAAGTTTTATAAACACATAAATATAACTTATTTACTGGAAAATATTCGCAAAATCAGTTTGCATAGGGATATTTTTCACTTAAATAATGCTCATCCAAAATTCTTTTTTTATGATTTAATACTCTGTTGGTATGAGTTAAAAAAGTCTTTTTAATAATTCTTCATAAATTTATATATAATTTATGTTACTACTTTTGATATATATACTTCTCAATTTACTCTTTTTACGCCTTAACCCACTTAAGAGATGTTAGGCAGCAGGTGTTCAAGAGATATTGTATGTGAAAAGTTTAAGTCGTTAAGCTAACAGTGAAAGATGCCACTCTCTGTGATATCTTTTTATAGGAATAAGTTCTTTAAATTCTACTCAGTTTTTTTCAAATATTATTTATTGATACTTTACTTAAAAATTCAGTTGAAGACTTAGATGAAGTTTCACAACTAATTTAAGTTTAGATTTCAATCTATCACTGTACTTTGAAAAAAATTCTTAGATCGAAAACTTATTATGTTACGTTGTTTTGTATTATTTACGTTAATGAACCTCAAGTTCAAGGTTTTTAAAAGATATTGAAATATCAAAATTTCAACTACTTGAATTAAAATTCAATTACAACGATCTGTCCAACACCAAGAATGTTGTAGGAAATGTTCGCAGGAAGCCTGGATCACTCAACAAATCAATCGGAAACAAAGTAATTTTAGTAGAATGACGAACGTCAGTGAGCAAAGGATATACATATTTTATTAGTATTTAATAAAATGTTTGACAGTCCAGTTATGTAAAAGTATCTGATAAATTTTATACTACTTAATGAAAAAAACATTACCGGAAGTTAGAAAAAAGATCAGGTCATTCTGAGAGACTAAATTTATTTCCGCCACTTCTGCAAAGTACTATTCAAAATAAGTGATAATTCTTTCATATAAGTATTTCATGTTCCTTGAAAGCAAAGAGAAAACGTTCTTTACTCAATGATGCATTCTATAATTTTTATACAATTATGTTTTTTGTGAAATACTAAGAATATTGATAACATAATAGTAAATAATCATATTTTTCTGAAATAAATAACCTTTATTAAAAGAAATAGTAAACAAAAACTTGAATAAAACGCGTTACGAACTTGTTGCCAGATCTTTAATAATAAATTATTATGATGAAAATAAGTGGTTGAAAAAAAACGTAACACCTGCGGTCTGCATCATATTTAGTTGCTGTGAGATTTCTCTTTTTGCTTCAGCAATAATTTTTATTTTTTTCTGCCGAAAACTAGTAAATTATGTATTCTTTAAGCACTCATTGATATGATTTATACTTTTATGGGATATAGAGCGACAAAGGCTATTATCCCCCAGAAAATATGTTGCAGTGGTAGACGAGTGGTTATGGACACGAACTCATGAGTCTGGTCCTGGTGCCGCTGAAGACCCACCATTTAGACGGTCTGATGTACATTAAATCTGTCGAGACTCAAAGTTCTCTTGTTGGACTGGTGTGGAAGTTTGGAGAGTGGGACGTTAGCTCAGATGTCGTCCTAGACCATGGCTCAAAGGTTTCTTGCCAATTGCTTTTACATTGGTTAAGAGTGAGACGTTAATAAAAAGTCAAATTTAAGTTCACCACCGGCATCAGATGGTGAAGATTAAAATTTCCAAAAATGTAAACCGGGTCTGTTAGATTTCCAAAAGGATTTAATTAATTAAATATTTAGTCCATAGTATTAGATTAGTATAGAAATTTTCTATGTATATTAAAAGAAATTATTGATATTAATTTTGACAACCAAGATTTCAAAATATTGTATTAAATTAATTTACGCTGGAGCTTGTTGAGCCTAATTCGTGAAGGTACTGCAATTAATGGCCCACCTCCTGATTTATCTTGTCTATTTCACCGAAAAATTACTTTTCCTGAGTAATTAAAATTTGCCTTTTGTTTTTAAAAAGGTTTTTTGAAAAATCCGAAAATCAGCTTACGAAAAGGAAGGGATGTTTAACCAGATAATTTTAATTTTGAGATCTCTATGATTCCATTGTATTCGTCTCATAAATTGATATTCTCCATCCTCATTTCGAGGATGTAAAAGAAAATTTTACAAATCGATGCACGTTATGAAATTTATCCATAATGGAAATTTAAAAATAGTATATCAGGAATGTTCAGACAGAAAATTAAAAAGTTTAATATTATCCAGTGTCTATGTTATAAGATGAATCACTATTAATATACTCAAATGGAATTAAACTATACAAGAGGGGTTTTTTTATCTGATTTTTTTTTCTAATTGGGAACTAGATTTATTCCTTGTCTCTCTCTTAAAACTGCTGCTTAGATGCGAAAAAATCATTTCTAAATTTGATAAGCTTAATTTCAAAATTAAAACTCAGTCTATCAATATATTAAAAAAAATCTTTTCGAAAAAATAGAAAAATGATATTTTGAAATATATTAAATTTGTGGAATATATATAAAGATTTATATGCATGTATAATATATGTTTTTTTAATTATATTTGAATATGCATTTTATTGATTTTATTGAAACTGTTTTGTGGATAGCTTCGGCTATGAAAACCATTTGTTTCTCTATCAGAGCCTGAAAGAATTATATATATAGCATTCCCCCCCCCTCCTAAATAATTCTCTATATTGGGACATGTCTAATGAAGTAATTTATACCACTGTGAAATAAGTTTCAGAATTTTTTTTTTCTCGAAATCTTCTCGTTTCTCTTTGAGTAAGATGTTACATACATTTTTTCTCCTACATTATTTTCTTAGTAAATGAAGAACAATGATGGAATGAATGAATGATACTTTTTTTACTATTAATGCAATATAGCAGCGATGGCGAACCTATGACCCGTGGGTCAGCCACTGACCCACGCAAGCTTTTTAACTGACCCACGATTGCTAGGCAACCACTTGTTTGCTTACACGGGTTTATTTAGATTTTCTAACTTGTGTGGATTATTTATATTCTATTTGTATTTTTTCAAGCCCTGTATTGACACAAAATTAATTTAAAGGCTGTCTATAACCTTTAGTTTGATCACTATAGTTCCAAAGTTACGAAAATGACAACAAATGTATATGAGGATAAGTAGTATTTGAAATAAAGCAGAAATGTTTACAAAATATCAAATAAAGTGTATAATTTATCTCGCATTTGGTTTGTTGGGAAAAAAATCGACTAACAAAGCAAATAATCATAAGTAAAGCACTTTCTTTGGATGAAATGCACTTTTGAAAGGTTATGTTCAGTTATGTTTGTAGAAAGAGACTTCCATAGCACTAGTATCGTCTCCTCACTATTTCACACTGTGAGATGCCAATGGGGGCCATGCACATGTCTCTTATTCTCTATAATAGCAATTTTTGGCCCGCAATTTAAGGCGCTTGCCCCATTCAGTACCAGTGTTGAACTTGCATTTCGAACTTATTTAAAAGTAATATGTTTGTATGTATGTATATGTGTGTATTAGGTATGTTAATACAAAATTTCTTCTCAAATTATTGTATTCTAAATATAAATATTTTTAGTTGTAGCCCGTACTATGTCGGCGGTTAAATAATTAAAAACAAGCCGTACAAGTTTCAGGCCATATCAAACTGAAGGGTTTGATAAATATGGGTGGATTGAAATGAATAAAATGGTTATACGTATAATTGGTACTGAAAAAGTGACTCCACGTACATATAATGTAAAAAGACATTTTGAAACGTTGCATTCAAATCTCGGTATGTCGGTAGATGAGAATAGAAAAACTTGTTCCTTACAAAAGGAAAAAAAAAGATAGAATTTTTCTCAAAGCAGTATTTAAAAAAGTTTTTTGGTTCCAAACTTAACATTGCAGCTGCTAGTTTCTAAGTTGCCCATTGCATTGTTCGCAACGAAAAACCTCTTTCAACAGAAGGATTTGTAAAATAAAAAAAAAGCGTTTTTAGAATGTAGTCCTACATTGTTTGCTAATTTTAAAGAAAAATGCTTGATTATAAAGCGTACAAAAGAGTTACTTATAAGTCACAATATAATTAAAGATCAAGTAATAGAATTGGAAAAAAATATTTTTTCACGCAAATACATAAAGCCTTAAATTATGCAGAAATGTATTCAATTGCTTTAGATAAGATTAATAATATAAATGGTTATGCACAATTTGCTGTTTTTGCTCGGTATAAGTTTAAAAATATAATGAAAGAAAGGGTGTTTCTTAATGGAACTAATAACGTTGAAAGGAAAGTGTACCAGTCTTGATATTTTTACAGAATTTGATATTGCATATAAAGAAATAGATACTGACTTTCAGAAAATAGTTTCTGTAACACAGACGGTGCAACTAATATGGTAAGGGAAAACATTGGATTTATTCAGCATCTTAAGCAAAATATTTCACATTTTCTGATTGAATTTCATTGTATAATACACCAGCAAGTTTTATGTGCGAAGCATAATTTAAAAACATTTTCCATTGTACTGTCAGTTGTTATAAAAATAATCAACTTAATAAACGTAAGAGCTCTTTATAAAAGGCAATTTCTATAATTCTTAGAAGAAATTGGCCAATATTCAGGGATTTTGACATACAATAACGTGCTATGGCTTATTTTTGGTGAAGTCCTTCATCGCTTTATAACGTTATTAGAAGAAATTAAGATCTTTTTAATTGAAAAAGACAATAGTATCGGTGAATTATCCAATATACATTAATCAACTGATTAAATGTTTTTATGAGACCCTCAGAATTTTAATGAACTGAATAAAAAACATGGACTAGTTGTTTTAACAATTTTTGAAAATATTAAAATATTTATGACGAAACTTGACATCTTTGCTAAGGATTTGGAAATGAAAATCTGAAATATTTTCCTCAATTACAAAAACATTTTCAAAACACAATAATTTTCGAAAACTCCGTTGACATTTAAGAAAATGCAATTTAAAAATATGTAATCATTATGCTGGAAATAAAACAAGGTTTTGAAGAGAGATTCAATGAATTTAACAATTTGGAAAATACATTTCTCTTTATTTTATATCCATACAAAATAGAATTTGAAACACAATGGTGTTAACCGAATTTATGTGGCTAGGTATCGATAATTAAGACATGGAATTAGTTGAACTTCGAAGAGCGTGGTGTGTAAAACAAAATTTGAAGATTTGATTTCTGAAGTAGAAGGAGAAAAATTGCGTGAAAATCTTGCAGATACTAATGATCCCACAGTAAAAACTAAAAATATTATATTATACGTATGGGATATTTTACCAAATAATTTTATGCCAATGAAAAACTAGTTAATATGTATACTCTTTCAACGATGTTTGGGTACACATAATCGTGTGGAAAATTAGTTTTTTTCAATGAACTTTGTAAAATTTTCTAATAGAAATAGACTTGACAGGGAATTAACTGCAAAATGCGTTAAACCAATGGTATTCAAACCGTGTTCCGCGGTACATTGGGGTTCCACGAAACAAACCTAGGGGTTCCGCGAGATAAAAAATGGAAAAGAAAATTATAAGTTGTGTATGCAAAATAAATTCATGTTCTCTATTAAGTTTGTACAAACACGAAATATCTAAATCCCTGCTTGTCAGTGCAAGTCACACGTACCATGGTAAAAATTTTTAATAAATATGCGATTCTGGACAGCCTCTTTTTTTGCGTATTTTTAGAACTTTTAATTCTTTGCATATAGGGGTACATGTACCCCCTGTAAAGAGGTACATGTACCCCCTGTACTTCTGCTATAGTGCACTATGGCAGAAATTAAACGTAATTAAACCTTCATTTGTGTTTCATGATATTCTTTAGAAAGAAAGGGGTAGAATAATTTAGAAAAATATTTAAAAAGAAAAAATAGTGGTTATGTTGTGGCAACTTGATTTCGGAATTTCTTATTTAGTTCCAGAATTGATACGGATAAGACAGAAATTTGAGAATCTTGATTTTGTGTTAAAACAGCACAAGTGTGTTTCAAAACATTTCTCTTCAGGTTCAAAAAATTTTGCAGCCTTTTAAGAATTAATGCACATGTGTAAGTTAAAAAGACAAAAATTATTTCTTTTGCTAGTAGTTTTTTTTAATGTTATATGCGTAAACTTCCACCATTATCACTTGCTTCTTAGGTTATTTTCACATGTTGATAAAAAGGATTAAGTGTGCGTTTTCTTAACTGGAGTGCACCATAATTTTTCACAAAAATTTTGATCAACATTGTTATTTAATGAAAAATATTTATTCGTTTCAAGTTGAAAAAAATTTTTTACTCGCTTATAAAAACCAATAGAAGTCCGCTTAAGGTAAGGAATGTTAAAGTGCTTTAAAGAACATCCAATGATTATTTACTATACGTAAAAGAATTCCAATAACATTAACTATGATCGAAATTGAAACAAAATGGGGCTATAATATCTTTCACAGTTTGAACTTTTTTCGCACATGTTCAAGGACAATAATGATCGAAGATAATATTACTTTAATTGGTTAATTCTTTGTATTCTTCTTCTCTTATTCTGTTGTGAAAAATGATAAAATTTGGGAACTTATTTTCTTCGAAAGCGAACGCAGTGAAGTATTACCAAAAATATGGTCTAATACGTAAGTACCCGAAAGACTATCGAGCTTAGCGGAATAAGAAACGTAACGGAACTGCAAGACAACATATAGATTCGTACTTATTCGTATTCATGGTGGCGTCTACATAAGTAAAACTCTTTTGCCATAACTTTGAACACAGCTACTGTGTTCTGGTCATCTAAATATAGTAGTTATTAGATCTTCCGTTTCTTTCAAGTGTACACGTTTTTCTTAAGTGCAATAGTTAATTCTTCTAAATCTAAGCTAGTTTATTTGTATTCTGCTACAGTCTTAGGCGTGATTAAAATCACGCCAAACAGGCTACAAACGGAATGTAGATATTATTCAAGATGGCCGCTTCGCACCTCGCGAAATATGAAGAATAAAAAATATTACTGAAACTTGATGAAACAACTGAGAACTGTACAATTACAACCATTTAAAATGATTTAAAAAGTGGAATAAAAAGAAATTCCCTTTATTTTCCAAGTAAAACGGCACAGAAAAGTGAAGAGGGAAATTGAATGTGAAGAATTACAAAATGATTGTAGAAAAATAAATTTAAATAAGCGAAACAGTAAAAAATTAAAAATAAATAAATAAATCAAGTGAGGATGAAAGAAGAATTAAATACTAAAAAAGCAACTTCAATATGGGAAGTGAAAAGAATTAGGAAATCATTATTAAAAATAAAGCTGTAGAAATTAGCTATTTACTACCGTTAAAAAAAGAATTCTGCCTGACAGAGGTGGAATTCACTACACAAAATTCGACCATGCCATTTATTACTTTTTTAAGAAAAAGTTGCTGAGTTTTTACCAGATTTATAACATTTCCTACTGGGTAAAATCAGTAAAATCTTAACTAAGCTACGAAAAAAGAAATTCAGTACCTAAAAAAAAAAATGAAATTGACCAAAAGAGCGAGGACTAGATTTTAGTATATTACTTTTTCGAGTATGCCATGGAACATTAAAAGCTGGAAGAATTGAAATTACTTCTAATTGTGCGAACTTAAATATTTTGTTCTTTTTTAATTAGATAAAGTTAGTGGCATATACAGCCTTCAATAGCTCAATTAGTTTTGTATAAAAATATGTTGATGAAATAATAAAATATACCACTACTGAGATACATCAAAAACTTTTTTTTCCATTTAAAACTGTCTGAAAATAACTAAAAACAAATTCAAACTCACTAATATTGTGCAATAGCGAATCGATTATATCATTAAAACCTTTCTGAATAAAAACGATAGAATCTGACGTTTTTATTATATAAAAATAGTTTTATTTTTTCTTAGGAAACCGTCGTCGCATAGGAAGCTCACGCTTTTATTGTATCCGTTTCCTTTACCCCGTCTTTGGAGACAGTTCTCATTTAGAATGTTGACGCATAGGTTACCCTGTCTTTAAAGACCGTCTTTATTTAGGATGCTGACGGCTGCTTTACACTGTCTTTGAAGACCGTTTTCATTTAGGATGCTGACTCATAGCATTACCTTGCCTTTGGAGAGCACCTTCATGCGGGAAGCTGTCTCATAACATTACCCTGTCTTGGAAACTGTTCTCGCTTGGAAGCTTACGTTTATATTGTATCCGTATACATTTGCCCTGTCTTTGGACACCATCATTCATTACTGGTACTGACGCACATCTTTACCCTGTCTTAGGAAACTGTTCTTGCTCAGGATGCTGACACATAACTTCATTTTGTCTACAAACACCGTCTTTATTCAGAAAGCTGACGTATTTATTAGAGAGAGAGGATGACGTTTTTATTGCATTAAAATCGCTTTACTTTTTCTTTCGGATATCGTTTGCAAATGCATTACTAAATTGTTTTTAGTTTATTTTATTAATAAAAATATGCTCATATTATCTTTTATTAAATAAGTTATTGGGATTCACGGCAGTAACCACGTTTGATGAAAAAGATCTTAGCTCTAATGTCTTATAACTATCCATTTTTTTAAAATTTTTAATTTTAAATCACTTTTATATAATAATTTACCCCAATTATTAATTCCTTATTTTTAACAAATATATATCTCGCTAAAAATAAAATCGTTAAGATATGTCTGTAGTCAATTTGCAACAGTAAATTTTTCCCCTTCAATTATAAAAAAGAATCGTAAATATTTCTAAAAAAAAGTTATTAATCCCAGAAAACTTCTTCATCTTTGACTCTTCCAAATAATTTGATAGAATATGGAATATGACTGCATACAACTTTAACAGATCTAGACTTTGCCATTTTATCAAAAAAAGTGCAGGCATATATATATATATATAATCAAAATTTCTCTACAAAGAGATGAATTAACATGATTAATATTTAAAAGAATAGCAATTGCTAGATAACAGAACAACAGAATTTAAAGGAGATATGAAAAATTGAAATATAGAGCAAATATATGAAAAGGATGCTTCAATATCAAGTTGCTGACTTAGAACAGAGTGTAAAAATTTCTTAAAATTTTTCTCTGTATAAGTGGAGTTAAACTTGTTTTTGGCCAGCCAACCTTCCCCTTTCTGTTAATAATGCCGAGCAAATACACCAATTGGAAATAATGGATAGAAATCTAAATCATTATAAAGAAAAGTAGCTTACCTAAAATTGCATACTGAAATACAGGCTTTCGCGCTAAATCTGAGTACAATAAAGAAGTTATTGTCAGATTTTGGACTAAATACAATTTCAAAACAAATGTGAAAAATAGCACTTAGCAAAGTATGAAAGAATGAAATAATAAAATAAAATTGTAAACATACTACCATTAAGCTTAGAGGCTCTTAATATGATTTCAAAGTTATAATAGAGATTTAAAAGTAATTTTATCTAAAAATAGAAGTCAGAGAGTGGCTGGAAACTATCTAGGAAGAATAATAAATCTATAATATTAACCTGTAAAACTGAAATTTAATCCTTACTATTTAAATTTCTTTATTTAAATATCTATTAATAAAATTAATTATAGGTAGTTTTAGATTAAACAGTATTTAGTAGATATTTATATAATATAAAATTCGGGTACAGGTTTGTACACACCCGAAAGCTTGGCTGAATTCTTATGAAATTTTGTGCGTATATTCAATATCTGAGAATGGATGCGTAAACTATTTTCGATCGATAATGTAATTAGTTAAAGATATTAATTAAAACTTTAAGCCTAATTGTTCTAACTCGCTGTGTTTTCCCGTCTCAGCTCGTACAGAAAAGAGGTGAATTTCAATTACCTTTTCGTATGTTTATAACACCATCGATTTTGTTTTTAAATCAGACAAAAATGATTACAGAATCAAAGATCATTTTTCAGCATGATGATATAATTTCTTTGCAAAATAATGGTCTTTATTTTTATACAGTTTTTAAAATTAAGTAAACAGATGCGTTTTATGAAAAAATTTTCTAAATTCATTGCGTATAAATTAATTTTGTGTATTAGAAACGATATTTTACTACATAATTCATAATTTTCTTTTAACTCAGCTATTTAAAAATAAAATCAAACTTTTCTACGATTTAGTAAAATCTCAAATTTAACTAACATTAACAAACTTCTACATTATTAACGATTATCCAACGAGAACTTTTTAGTTTTAGAATAATGTATATAAACTTATGGGAAGACTTGAAAAATTAGCTTAAAATTACGGATTAAAAATCTTTTGGATTTTCGTAAACAATCGTTTTGCGAGAAATATTCTGAAACGAGTCTCTTTGTTTACATTTTATTTAAAAGTTACTGTTATTTGCAATTAGATGTGGAGATCTTTCAAAATTTTAGCGAAGTTAAGCCCTCAAAAATACAAAAATAATTAAATTCCCTATTGCGTCAAAGTCATTCAGACTTTTTAAGTATTACCTTTTGGAATTTAGGAAGGCAGGAAGATTGAGGGTAGTTTTGAGCTCTGCTTGTAGTAGAAAGAATTCCCTCATTAAATTCATTGCGCGGATGTTTATCTCGGATATAATGCATCACAACCGATAGTTTTTATTCGTGAGATGATTTGTTGAAGAACAGTGGAATATAAGAAAATAAACTCAGAAAATATAAGAAATATTCTGAAAGATATTGTTATCACTAGATTATTTTCTTTTGAATCGACTGTCGAATGTAGTAAAAAGGTTTTACCTTTTTATCGTACAACTTTTTAATCGTAAGCATAAAACACGCTATTAAAGGAACAAACAGTCATTCTCAATAGGTGAAGAGTGATTTTGCATTAATAGATGTTTTATGCACCCAAAATTTATGCGTTATCATTATTTTAAAAGCTCGTAATACATTAAAATGTATGTATTAAATAAATATTTTAAAATAAAGTAGTATTTTTCAGTAAATATTAACCAAATTTTTCAATCGTTATGTATGGATTTCTATATTAGGATAATAACCATCTGAACTAAAAAGTTCATAATTTGCTCTTTAAAATCAGTGATTAAAATAAATATATAAATTTTAACCAAACATCATTTAGTTCGAATATTCGTATTCCTAGTGTCCAGTTCCTTAACAACCGTTTCGCTTCATTTGATTCCTTCTAAAATGAATAAAATAGTAATGCATTTAAATTAAAATGATTTTCAAAATAAAATGCTGAAAACTATCTTTTTTTTTTATAAAACAATGATATTTTGCATATTTTATGATTTTTTCTAACATGAATCAATATCGGTGTCGAACATTTAAAAAGATCCACAATTTTACTTCAAAATTTAAAATAGCAGTGAAATTTCGTAATATGAAAATGTTAAACGAGAAAGCCATGACACGCACTCACGGGCCATGCACTCACATCGTACGCGTCACACCCACACAAAAGTGCTGGTGTCAGAAAAAAAGGAGGAAATTAACATGGGGATTTATACCCTCGGTAAAATCCCGTGTAACGCCGGGCCATGCAGCTAGTATATATATATTATAACTATCTCTGACAGAAAATATGCAAGGGAAGGGGTACTTGCATATATAAATATTATATATACTAATAAATAATACTTCACAATATACACTCATGGACAAAAAAATTAGTGCACAAAAACTAATTGCGGTATCGTAACGAAACTTGGCATGAAGGTACATGTCGGGGAGATATGCAAATGGTTAGAAAAGCAGCGTGATCGCGCATTACGTATAGAAGGTAGAGGACGTTTAATGTCTTTCTCCGTTGAGTACAAAACAGGTAACCAAAGCTTGTTTGAGTGTGCTGAATCACTTACAAAGGAAGCACTCAGGTAGACATGCCATTACGCCGTTTCCGAAGACAATATGAGCAGCTGTCGCATTTTGAGAGGGGGAGAATCATCGGCATTATGGAAGCTAGGTGGTCAGCTAGGCGAGGAGCTCGTCTATTTGGCAGCTCTGATTGTGTTGGGACCAATGGATCCAAGAGATGTCATTTACACGAAGACCAGGCTCGGGATGCCCTCGACAGACCAGTCGTCGAGAAGACCGCACATCGTAAGAAATGCACGCGTACAGCCAACTGCTTCATCGGCCACCATCGAGGCACAGGTAGCACCTTCACTAGGGGTCTCTGCGTCTTCTTGAACCATACAAAGGCGCCTGGCTGAAGGACATTTGGGATTGCGGCACCCATTACGTGTGCTGCCCTTGACACCCACCCATTGATGCCTCTGTTTGGAGTGGTGCCACCCACGAGGAAACTGGACTGCAGCGGAATGGAACCAGGTCGTCTTTAGCGACGAATCCAGATTCAATCTCAGCAGTGATGACAATCGTGTTCTTGCGTGGAGACCCCGTGGTGAACCCCTCAATCCTGCCTTTGCTTTACAGTGATGCACCGCTCCCACAGCTGGTGGGATGGTATGGGGTGCCTTTGCCTACATACACGATCTCCCTTAGTATTGATCCGTGGCACCACGACAGCCCATGGTTTTGTCCATGACATCCTGCAACCACATGTGTTGCCACTCGTGCAACGGCTCCCAAGAGCCTTTTTCAACAAGACAATGCTTGGCGCCACACGGTAAGGGTGTCACAAGACTGTCTTCGCACTGTTACTACCCTTCCTTGGCCTGCCCGATCCCCAGATTTGTCTCCAATCGAGCATATCTGGGATCATTTGGGACGGCAAGTCGGGCATCCCACGAGTTTGAACGAACTAGAGGTAAGGGTACAGCAAATATGGAACGAAATGTCTCAAGACATCATACAGAACTTGTATGCCTGAATGCCCGATCGTATCGCACTGTGCATTCACGCTAGAGGGGCTTCAACAGGGTATTAAATCCTGCGTTCTTTTGTCTTTTTCTTTGAAATAGATTATCCTTTTCCTTTAATTTTCTAATCATTTAATTATATCAAAGTAGTCATTACGTATGTAAAATGTCGTTTCATTTTGATGACTCTTTCTTGGTGCGCCAATTTTTTTGTCCATGAGTGCATATAGTATGTAATTTTCGTTACTCTTTGTTCATTCAAACACTCATTGTAATTTACACCAAACTTTTCAGAACATTTAGCCCTACTAAATAATTTTAAATCGTCAAACCTCATCTATTTTTACTCGTTAAGCCAATTGAATTTAAAGATGTTTAGCTTTAAAAATACTCAGTTAAAAAGTTTAAAACTTATCTCTAATACAAATAGCATTGGTGACCCACGAGCTAGTACTAAAAAAATATGAACAAAATTTGACCCACGTCTCAAAAAAGGTTCGCCATCCCTGCAATATAGCGTATTTGTGCGTTGTACAGGTGGCGTATTCCACAACTAAATATAGAGAAGGTTTTGGACATAAGAGGGAATTAAATGAAAGGAGTCCTAAAAAAATGCCAAATGACAGGAATGGATCTAGACAGCGCTTTTGCACCCTGATAGATTTTTTAATACAATGCTAGCGCCATCTGTTGTCCAAAATATTATTTGTTTTTCTGAATATATTTCATGATTATCTTCCAAACCTCAGTTTAATCTGTAATTAATTTAGAAGATGAAAAATAATTTATTGTATAAAAAATAACTATGACTGAAAAAGCCAAATATATTGGATTTTGTAACTTTCATTAAAATATCTACAATTTTGCTTTGCGTTAAAAGAATTTATGCATAAAATATTTGAAAAATAACCTAAATTTTTATATAACATGTAAATTAATTCAACTAGATTTAAATTCTATTCTTTTTTCAAAAGAATTAAGTAACATGTCAACTTATCAAGTAGTTTTTTAAAAGTACCTTTTAAGAATAACTTTCTCAATATAATATAGCTATTTTTTCAACACACTCATTACAATATATTGAAATCAAATATAATCCCCGGGATATCATATTTTAATTGCATATTTATGCCAATAATTAAATGATTAAGCTGAGTAATCTTGTGGTAACAAATGCTATCAATATTTTGTAAAATTTTATGTCGAATTGAAAAAATTACTTTCAGTCATGTAAAATTAAAATAGTAACTAATAAAATAACAAGTAATAGTTAACTAATTAAAATAACAAGAAATATAATAAAACAATTAATAAAATAAAGCAAAAAATAACAAGAAATCAAAAGTAAAAATTATCCAAAATGTAAATAAAATGCGATAAGAACTTCAGCAAAAATCATTCGACTAATACAGCAATACAAAAATAGTATAGGACTCTTCAATTATTTTAGTTTCCATATTATATAACAGATGGCGCTAGCATTGTATTAAAAAAACTATCAGGGTGAAAAAGCGCTGTCTCGATCCACTCCTCAAATGACAACTCTTCAGGTTGGTGGTGGCAATGGAATTACTAGTATATGGTGTGAAGAATATTTTCCTGGAGTACGCTGGATTTCGTGATGTTTATGGATAGAAGAACTCTTACTTAATATTATTGGCAACCACATATATTCGTCTGCTGGGGTGCCACAAGAGGGGAGGGGTCCCCAGGTTCAGACCCCTCTTCAAAGCCCTTGATTTTTTTTTATTGATTATAATCCTATCAATAAAAAATCCAATGTATCTTGTTCGCAAAATTTAATTAAGTATTTGTTATTAATAATTAATTTTATTGATTAATGCTAATTATTTATTCAATAATTAATTTTTTACTGCTTTTGTTCCCGAAAATCGATAAAATCAAAAGAATATGTTAGACGGCATGATACGAGAATGGTGGACTTTCGAGCCTGCCCCCCCCTTTTCTGTGTGTGCGGATAAAACACCTCGCCACCGTGCTTAAATGGTCTTATATTGGTTTAAGAAACATCCATCAGAGTTTGTGACGGATCTATACGCGTCCTTCCACTAATCCTCTTGGGAAATCCTTGGGCTATCATTCACAACTAACCCTTTTGGAAGAAGAAACCGTGATATGCAGATTAGGTCAGTGTTATATATAGTATAGGTTTTCTAGCTAGTGAGTTAGATAGAGGAGAATAGATGAATAGACAGAGTTGCTTGGAGATTGAAATATTAAGAAGCTGATGCTAAGGAAAGATATCTACCGATCAGGTATTTGTAAACATTGATAGCGCGTTTCGGGCATTATATAGTTGAAGATATTTAAGTGACGATTGGTCACCATAGCTAAATTGTAAATCAAATATTAGAGTAGTGGATTGATCCATAAAAGGAGGATCAGTTTAAAAGAAGTCTCCCCTCAGAATTCACGTTTCTCGTAGTTAAATCTCCTCTGCTCTTTATTGTAACAACTCATCCTATTTGATTGCTTGAATTGTGTCTGTTGATAATTAGTGTGCTGAATAAATAGTTAATGAATAAATGATAGTTTAAGAAACTAAAAAATGAAAAATAAATCATAGTTTTAAAAAAACTAAAAAACACGCTTTTATACTGTATCGAACTAAAAAGTAAAAAAATAAATCTTAATATGAAAATAAAATGATTAACGAGAAAATTAATGTCATTGGGGTAAAAGCGTGGGGTGCTTTGTACTACATTTTTGCATTAACTCAGATTTTCGGAATAGAAGTTAGAAATTATAACAATGATACATTTATAGAACACCCCACGCTTTTACCCCAATGGGACATTAATTTTCTCGTTAATCATTTTATTTTCATATTAAGATTTATTTTTTAGTTCGATACAGTATAAAAGCGTGTTTTTTAGTTTTTTTAAACTATAATTTATTTTTCATTTTTTAGTTCCATCTACAATAAAAGCGTGTTTTTTAGTTTTTTAAACTATCATTTATTCATTGTTGAATTTATCCTTGAGTTTGATATTTGAAGCTTGAATTACGTGGCTGCTGGAATTAGTCTTGCTCTTCAATGGATATTAATTAACGGGTCTGAAGTGTATTTATTCTCTCCGTTTACGGGGCTTCGGATGAGTCCCGTATCGTTATATTAGATTCTGTCTCTGTAAAGAGAGAGAGAATATTAACGTCGCACTGATTAGCAACACGAGGGCTTTTGGCGACGGTCCGCGTAATTTTGAACCAGGGTCAAGTGACGCGGACGGCACCTGAGCTGCACCCCCTCTCCTAACTACCACACTACACCAACGGGAGGACGTTTGAGCTCTCGACAGATTTAACGTGCGACGCTCCCTTACATGGCGGGTCTTTAGTGGTACTAGGACCGAACTCATGACACGCTAGCCATGATCCGATGCCTAGACCACTCGGCCTTCTGTCTCTGTAGAACAGGTCAAACAAATAAAAGTGTGTTAAGAAGAAAAAGTTCGAAAACAAAATTTTTTAATGTACCATGTTTTTATAACGGACTAAAAAGTATAAAATTCCTCCTTTTCGTTTTTTTCCTTCTTCTCTTTTCACATTTACATGCATTGTCATCCACTTCTGAGCTATGGTCCAAATTTCAAGTCTCTAGCTCATCAGAAAGTCACACAGTTTAAAATCAATTACAAAATTCTACTCGGACAGACATTAAAGAAAGCAAGTTAATAAAAACCTGGTAATATTAAGTGTCAATCGTTTTTTCACCTTTTAAACGTATTGCTCTAATGTTAATTCGTATCATCACTTCTAAACGTATTGCTTTATAAAAATAAAAAATATTTAGCAGTTAGAACATAAATTATTTTTTTCCCATGCACGAGCCTTTTTTTTATTTTCATTTTCAGAAAAATGTTTCTATTATGGTAAGAAATTACAAACACACAGCCACCCTCCACTTTATCAGATACAGAACACATTTTGGTTTGTTTTATTTCTATTAACCGGAAGTGTATTTTATACTTGCATATAATTAGTTTTAAATTCAAAACACTCGCTTTAGGTTTACACCTTATTCTTTTAGTCGCTAAATCTGAAATTAGTTGCCAAATCTGGAAATGGTGTATGAAATTAGTCGCCAAATCTGAAAATGGTATATGGAATTTGTCGCCAAATCTGATTATCCTTATTCCTGAAAAGGACAATGGAACAAAATTATGAAATTATTGTATTGTCATCGGTCCTTGACAAGTGTGCAAAATTTCGAATTGATCTGACCTTTTAAAGTAGGTAAAAATCGAGTTCCAAGATTCCGTTACATGAAAGTGAAACTTATAAAAGCGTGTTAAAAAGTATTATGGCGAGTCGGGCTGCATTTCCTCCCACACCTCTATTCAGGTCTCGGGAGATGCAAGTTTAAGCTGCTTCCTTGGCCATCTCAGTCCTTTGATCTGCATTCTATTGCCATTTGTGAAATGAGGGCAAAAGATAATTTCAAAGCTCTGAAATGCCACTACCCAATCTGTCCTAATTTAAAGCTACTGTTGTGTCCCATTGAGCAAATATTTCTCAGCAACGAGTTCATTTCAACAAGAATACCAGCTGTGATCAGAGCTAAAGTTGAACCAACTCATTAATAGATGTGTTTCTAATTTTTTGGTCACTCAGTGTACTTAACGGATCTTAAGCCAAGATATGTGAAAGCAATTATTTCAGAGGAAGCTCATAAGTAATCATGCTTTGCTCAATAATTATAAATTCTGTTTCATCCGATACAACTTCCCACTTCAAAAAACTTACTCTTTTCCCTACATATTTTAAATTTCATTCTCTTTTCCCCATTGATGGCTTAATATAAAGTATCTATAAATCTGGTATGCCCACAGAAAAGTTAGTGTTTTAGCAACAAAATCCCTTTGTAGATTTAACTGTATAGATGGTGAGGCAATTTTAAAATTCAGGAATCAATATTTAAACCAGATTCATATTATGGTTAGAGAGGAAGGATATCGGTAAAAAATAATTTTTCATTTATGATACTTTACATTAAATTATAATAAATAAAACCTGTATCTAAATATAATTTTAAAACACAGAAAAATATATAATATTTTCATAAGCCTTTACAAATATATTCCATATTATACATCAAAATGGCTTATATATTTCCTCAAAAAGGAATTTTTATATTGATAGATTAAGCTTTAATTCTGAAGTTAATCTTCTTGAACTTGATGCACATTTGTATATAAGAGGTGAAAATTTTTTAAAGACTCAATATATAATATTTATATAATTTTCACTCTCATTTAAATAAAATTTAAAAATATATATCCATTTAACATGTTAATATCTATGCATTGACATATATGAAACAGAATTGTGAGAGTTGTTAGGGCTTCTTAATCCTATGCCGGGGTTTGATCTTTTATATAGAATTTATTTACATCTAGACGGGCGATTTAACTGATCTCAAAGGGTCAGAGGATGGAATCCTTCTCTTAGATTGAAAAAAAAAGATGTTTAATAATGCAAACAGCAAGTAAGTTTCAGATTAATTTGATAAAATAAACTGGTTAAGAAACTGCATGTGCAACGTAAGCAACTTTTTTAAAGGGCAAGAAATTTTATTGAAATATTTAATATACACACACTGACAAATAACTTTAATAACCTAAAAAATACAAATAATCAAATTCCTTTGAAAATTTTTATTGGAGCAATGGACAGTTTATAGCAACAGTTGTATTTGCTTGTGATCTCTACAAAACTACACACAAGCTAGTACAAAAATTGTAACAAGTCTAAGGACAATTTGTAAAATCTTATTACATTTTGGCAGCATCTGTACTACATTAAATCTTCATATGGCACATAATTTATTTCAATAAATCTATACACTTTTCTTTTTAAGTTACACAAATTTCATTGCATCACTAAGTGGTAGACAAATGTAACATATATAATTTGAAAAGAAATACAAAAATTTTATTTAAAAAACACATATGCAGACAAAATTTTAAAAGTAACATTACCAGATAATAGTGCAGAAGATTAGTTTTATTGAATATTTTGGAGAGAGAAAACAGCACGATATGTAAATAGATATAAAGAGGGAAAAGAATTATAAAGGATAAAATTTTTTTCCCTTTGTTGAGAATAAAATAGGAAGTATTTATGCAAGAAATAGTTAAATATTAAATACAAGTAAAAAAAAATAAAAAATAAAAACAATATAACATTTGTTTATAGTATAACAATATTACAGTACATAACAAATTTAATCTTAAAGAGTTTCTTCACACCACTAATTGCAATAATACAAACTAAAACATGAAGTATTTTTATTTGAAGTTACACCAATCTCTGAGATTACCAGCATTAACAATAAAATAAATTTTATTAGTATTTCTTACGATATAGGGAAGAAAGTCTTTTACATTTTAGATATAAGAGTTCTTAATACATAAGATGAGTGATATTCTATGAATTCAGTTTTAAATTCATAAAATGATTTTTTCTCGGAAAATATTAATGAAACTTAAAATAAAAATACTTCATTTTAAACTAATAGAGTCAATAATGATTTGTCAAAAATACTAACAAAATAATAACAAAGTATATGATAGTAAAAATGAGATTCTAAACAGTTAAAAAAACTCCAAGTAATTTAAGTATACATTCAAGATTATTCAATTGTACATAAAGATACAAATTACTACTTTCCTTTTTTTTTAAAAAAAGGAAAAGTACTGTTTGAACAGCAACACTGATATTAATAATACTTTCAAACAGTCATTATATTGATTAACATCAAACATACAAATACATACACTTCTTCACATAGAGACATCCAAATATCTTTACACGAAAAAAATTGCAACATAATAATAATAAAACAAATATTTGAAGGACATTGATTAAATAAGTATATCAGGGGGTCAGAAAAGGCAAAATAAACAAAACTCAAATGGAAGACTTTGATTTTGTTGTCAAAAATCCTTCTTTACACAAAGTACATCGAACAAATAAAACAGAAACACTTATATACAAAAATGACTAGAAATACAACAACCAACAACTAACTAATGGACTCTAAGAATTTAATGGGTAAATCCATTTGTCTAATTTATACAACCATACATTTAGAGTGGCCACACTAATCAGATGGAATGTGTGAAGAAATCCTTTAATAATAATAATAAAATAAATTATAAAATGTTTGATTGTTACACATTTTAATTTCCAAAAAGTTAGATTTCCAAAAGTAAGCTTTCTTATAGAAAGAATAATTTAAATTAAAATAATTATTTTACTTTACAATACATTAATAAATGTAAATAGAAAATTCTTTAATATTTATGTTGTCTAATACTATGGTCTATGAATTTTTTGGAAATAGTTGGTTTTCATTTAAAAATTTATTCCATAGACCATGAAGGACGAATGTATATTTCTTTTTCTATTTTTTCCCTATATTTTGATCTTGTGATGCATAACAAAATAATTAGACTACCTTCTTCTACTCCAGACCCTTACAGTTCAAAGAACACTAACAATATGCAGCCAAGTGGTTAAGAGCCCTTGTCAAATATATTAAATAATAATTGCTGGGAATTAAAGCAAGGTTAAAATACAAAGTTTGAATAGCATTATCATGTCATATTATTAAACCGAAATATTAAAATTAGTGTGACTTATGAGTATTTATTACAACTAAGAAACCATTACTGTCAATTGATTGATTTTTTTTTCATAATTTACATTCAAAACTTTTAATTCAAAATCAGTAAATCAGAAACTATACAAATAGAAATCAGAAATTATATTTAATAAAAAATAACCAATCACATTTATAAATAGGCTAATTCTTTCTATTTCAAAGTACTTCTGTTAATTTCTAAAGCAAATTTAAATTTATTTTATTCTGATTGTTTTATAAAGAATACTGAAAAAGATTTTGAATATTTAGCAGTATTCAAAATTAAATACTATTAAAAAATTAAAAAAGATATTCCTTTTATGTAAGATAAAGTTTTTAAAATTGCTTTTGAAGTCATTTTTGAAAGAATCAACTTTCTAAAATGTCAGTATCTCTTTTAGACTAAACACAGTTAATCAGTCAACATTTTTTTGCACTTGATTGAAAGTTGATAATTTTATATCAGAAGAATTCTAATTTTTGTAATATTAAGTGCAGAAAGATTAAAAATTAATTACTCTAATCTAAACTACAGTAACTTGCAAATGTGTTTGGCACTAAGTATATTTTCACAAAAAAAAGTTGCACAGCGAAGATACAAACATTTTAAATTAATATTTATGTAAAGGACTTATTTTTTTAAATAATGAAAAACAAAAAATTATGTAAGCAATCTATAAGCATAAAAAAATGTCAAAAAAGAATAAACAAAGACATTAATTAAAATATAATTAGTCAAAATACAGATACGTGAGTTAGTCAAGAGACAAAATGTTATACTTTAAAAAGCTAACATCACATAAAATCTACTTCAGAATTATAAAACACTGGACATTTTATTTTACACATTCAAACTACTATCTGATGAGCATCAAAATAAGTGACAGCAGCACATAATAACACTTATATAGCTTTTCAATAATACTGCTTTTCACAAAATTAATCATTCTGCCATAAGTACAAAAGGGTATATATGTAACAGTGTAAATCTAAAACACTGATAGTACAAACTTGTTACAAAAGCTTAAGCAAATGTAAACATATATGCACTGGAAACATTTAAGATATGTGTATCTGACGCATGTCATACCTGCTATGACATAAGCAAAAAATATGATGTATAAGTGCACTAGAAACAAAATCATATGTGTTTAAAATTTATGTCTATGAAGTTAAGTTTAGAAGTAATATCCACAAATATCCTGGGTGAAACTTAAAAGTCTAATGGCTTATCAGCTGAACCTTCCTCTTCGCTGCTATCATCCTCTTGGTCATTATCTCTGGTTTCTTCTTTGTGATATTGTCCTCTTTTTAGAAGACCCTCTGAAAAGAAAGTCAAGATGCTTGAATTTCAAAATGAATTCATTCAATTTAAACAAACTGAAACAATGCTATCACTTATATGAGTTTTAATATTAAAATAATGAAATAAATATTATAATCACAATAGTTAAATAAAATAGTTGGGGAAGTAAAAATCATTACAATATAGATCAAATAATAACAAAAATCTCAAATTTTCATTTTTTTAAATATATTTTTTAATCTTTCTAAAATTTGTCAATAAATACAAGAGGGACAGAATTTTGAATTCTAAGAAAATTTTCCTGTTTGTTATTACAAGCAATACATCATTTCATTATTAAACTTTACTATAAATTCCTTTAAGGAACAGAATTCAATTCTACTTATTAAAATTAAGTAAACACTGAATCTTTTAAATAATTTAAATGCACAAAATGTTGAAGCATTGGTATAACCAAGTAAATGCTATGGAGTATCCTCAACAAGTATTACTATTTTTTACATTATTTTAAAAAAATTCATGACATCATGGAGATAAAATTATTGAAACAACTAACATTCTTTTGCATAATACTCCCTTCATGAAAGAAATAAGTTTAATACAAACTAAACTTTTTCTTTTATGAACTCTCAACAAGAAAGTGGAATTTGAAAAAGTATACACTTCATAAATTTTAGTTTATATTGGAATCACATATATTATGCATAACTATTTCTAAACCTGAATTGGTTCATGGAATATTAATACAAGTGATTTTATTATAAAATCAATAAAAACTCTTAAGTAAATGCTTGCAACTGAAATTAAATTGTGAGCCATATCTCTGCATATAAATAATAAAATTTAAAATTCACAGTAATTCTTATAAAGGATCTTAAATGCATTTGAAGTAAGTTTATTTATTTATTTTATTTTACCACAGTCAGGTCGACCCCGTCTTCGAGTATTGGTAAACTCCACTCCATGTCGATCAACACACCAGCAAGTGCCTGACCCTGTGTGACACTGAGTGGGCAAATAATAACCATCCCCATCACAGACAGGAGTGTAGCCTCCTAAAAATGAATTTATAGAAATGGAACAACATGGAGATGCCATTACAAATGCATAAGATCATTATAACAATAAGTAAAAGAAATTTATTATTAGAATTTAAAGAAGCAATTTCATTTGTCAAATACTAAATATATTTTGAATACAATAAATGGAAATAAATTTATATTGAGACATTGTAAATCTAAAATTCCAATTTAAATCCATTGGTACTTATTTCTGACAATTTTCCTTAATGTCACTTTTTCTAGCTCCCAATTAGGAATAACTAATCATTTTTTCAATTTTTTAAATAAAATTATAAATTGTTGAATATAAATTTACTTAAAATTGTAGTTGACATTACAATTGCATTGATTTATGATTAATTATAACTACAGCTCTAATAATTAATATTAACTTTATTAAAATTATATTTTAAAAGCAAAGCTTATAAATAAAAAAATAAATGAAAATAGCACCAAATGCAACATGTCTGACAATTATACATATGTGACAAGAAAATGTTATGATAATTTAAATATGATCAACTGTAGTTTTTTCTATCACTGATGGATGGTTATAAAAAAAAGAGTAAAGAAAAAAAGTATTTTTTATCAAATGTTATGTACAAACCTGGTTATTTTTCAGCATAACTGCTATGAAGATTAATGCATTTGTCATATTCATGGATGAATTTTGCAATGTTTTTGCTAGCTAAAAGGGGTATTATTTTAAAGCTCCTTATTCCAAAGCCATTCAAGATAAGAGAAAAGACGACTTTTAGAACTGTCCTTATTCATGGCAATGCTCATCCTAAAAACATTGCTATAACTTACCAACTGCTGTTGCTTTATTTGGTCACTCAGTATATAGCTCTGACTTAATGCCAAGTGGTTCTCATCTATTTTCTGAGCTAGTTAAGAAGTCAACAGACAAATGAGGAAATCAAAAACAACATTTCTATATTATGGCAATATTTTTTGAGGATGGTATCTAAGAGCTCAATCATTGATATAACAAATGCTTGAATTTTCATGTTGATTACATTGTACATAAATTTTGAATATTAATTCATTTTTTACTTGTCTTTTTCATAGTCCATAGGAGAATGAAAAAAAATTATTCTTTGTATACATAAAAATAGGCATCATTTTTTAAAATGAAATCAGCACATTTTGATGACAAAAAACAAATTATAAAATAAGAGAGAGTCGCTTCAAATTTTTTACAAGCTTTTCAATATACTTTAAATAAAAACAATCAGCATATTTTTTTCCATCGATGAGGTACTGAGTGCATTGATATTAACCAGGTATAAGTGTTTGATCACTGAATAAATCATATCACATTTTCTCTTTTTTTTCCCATCTCTAAATATGACAAAAAATTCCATTACTGAAATTACTTTCACTTAATTTATGTTTTAATGATAGTCCTGAGCTAATAAAACATTTGCTTATTTTACATGGAAAAAACAGATTTTTTTTGTGGTAAAATTTTTTTTATGAACAGATTTCAAGATGGTTAATATTCTATAATATTCTCCATTAAAGGCTAGTTATTTTTTTTACAAACACATGTAAATTTTTTTTTCTAAACTTTATATTCAAATAATTTATTTTCACCCCAAGGTGCAGCAAACAGATAATAAAATTCAATGAAGCATTTGGAGACAGTTTCTAAAAACTGTTTATTAAACACATTATTTCTGTAAAAATTTTTTAGAAATAATTTAAATTCCAATTTTTTGTTTTTTTTTTGGTCAATTTTTAGAAGGATGAAATGACAGAGATAGATCAGTAATAAAATTCTTCAAATGAAGCGACTTTGAAAAGTTTTAAGATACACAGCTTTTTAATTCATTAACATTTTTTATGACAAAACACTAATCAGAAATTATTTGATTATTAGTCTCTGCCCTACTTTTCTGTCATTGTCCAAACATTTGTTAAGTCTAAAGAAAAGCTCTTGTATTCCACAGTCACTGAAATTTACTGTCTGCAATTGAAACTCAATCTCAACTTCATTTTCATCCAATAAAATGCTTATTCAGGTAAAGGAATAAATGAAAGTGGTATGGTACAAGGTCTTAGATATGAGGCAGATGGTCCAAAACTTCCCCCTTGACACTTTTGAGTAGTACTTTGAATCACTGGGTGAACGTAAGTATTCTTATGAAGCATGTGGATTCCACTAATTAAGAAAGCCGTATGCTTGTTTTGAATTACCATCCCAGAAGTTGGCACTTTGCAACAGCATTAATTGTAACAAAATCAATAACAAAAATTTATTGTCTACTCCAGGAATATTTTGCCATTTTTCATTGCTGAAATCAATGTTTTTTAAAATTTTTTAGTAGTTGGAGATGCGTATGGCACAGTTGTATTAATTGTACTCAATATTTAGATAAGTGTGATAAATTTGCATGTTTTTATCAGTCACAAAAACACCTGCTTCTACATAACTTGTGAGGAAACTGAAGGCAGAATCCATACATTTTATTCTCTTCTGTTAACATTTTAGGAACCCATACAATTTCCTGTCACTTAACATCTCATTCACCATTTCATAACGAGTCATTTGAAAGTACATAACTTCAAAAGAACTTTTTAGAATTAAAATATTTAAAAAAAAGATTACATGAAAAGGAAAAAAAAAATCTGAATATACTTTCTGTGGAATTTATTTAAAGAAATGGAGAAAAATTGTAAGATAATTCTGTAAATTGAGTAAAAATCTTTAATGGTATAGAAAAAAATTGATATTATAAGGTAATAAAATACTTTAATTTCAATTTATACTTTAAAAAAAGGTATAAATAGAAATCAAACATGTCAATAAATTTTTTTTTCTTCTAGATAACAATATAGTAACCATAAATTTAAATTACTGGTTTGTTTAAACTTATACTCATAATACACTTTACTCATAATCATAATATAGTTTATTTCTTCAAATCAGATTATATTAGTGCACTTACCAACTAATCCTTGAGGAATTCTTCGAAGTGCTGCAGCACAAGGTCGTTCTAAAAAATACAAAAAACACTAAAATATGTAAATTAAACAATAAAATAATTAAGCATGAGGAGGAATAAAAACAACATTAGACAATCTGAATTTTGGAGATACACACAATGCACATACATATAAAGAATTAAATATTTTTTGATAAATAAATAAGCATTTGTAAGATCAAATGACAATAATATGGATTATATGAACAAATAAAAATACATCATTCATTCCATTCTGACATTTCATAAATGTAAAATAAATAAAAAATAAAGTAAAATCATAGATAAAGATAGAGACAGGGAAAATAGATTTATGTTCTTTTCAGAAATTAAAGTATTAAAATATTCACTTAAATTACTAAAAACCAATTTAACAAAAAAAACAAGGTCTGTTAAAAAAACTATCTGATCTTGAATTTTTCTATGTGTATAGTAGAGATTTTAAAGTGGCACCAGTGCGCTTATTGAGAGGACACAGTTTAATGCATATACTTGAATTTTTTCTCTGCATTCCAGTTTACCAGTCGGTTCCTGGAAACTGTCAAGTGAAGTGCTGTTATACATTGTCGTAGGATTTTTATTTTTCTAAAGATGACTGAACAAATTTAGAAAAGATACTGCATCAAATTTTATTAAAAGCTGGGTGATTTTCAAAGTGAAACAATTTGTAAGATTCATCGAGTGTTTGAAAACGATGCTATGAAGGTAACGCAAACTAAGGAGTGGTTTAACCATTTCAAAAGTGGCCGCACCTTGGTAGAGAATGGGCAGCATACTCTCTCTCTCTCTATAGAAGGTCACAAGCATCTGGAAATGCAGCTATTGTTGAAAAAGAGGAAAATTTGATAATGAATGACTGTACAAAAGGTTACTGAATGAATTGAGATCAGTACAGGTTCTGGACATGCAATTTTGTGAAATAATTTGAAATACACAAAGCACCTGCTTAATTTGTTCCCAAGCTTCTGTTGATGGAACAGAAAGAACTCTGTCTTGCAGTTGCAAAGGATTTACTTAACACTATCAATTCTAAGTGTGTGGAGGCACAAGGGACTTTTTCTGAAAGGGATTAGGATCCCAATCTCACAAAGTAAATAAGATATTTTTTTCTGGCCCAAAGTCAGATACTTCTTAAACAGACCTTGTATATATATAACATTCTAAAAGAATATGTTATTAAAACCCATTTATTAACTCACGAGATTTATCAAAGCAAGAACACCATTCATAGGGACTCAAGACCAAGTCTCGTTCCACATCACAATCTAAAAGATATGGTCTCAGACAATGTTCTTGGTCATCATTTTCCAAATCATACAGTTCTTGAAGAGATAGTTTCAGATCACCATCAGTATCCAAATGTTGAAACATCCAGCTTACTTCAGGCTTACAATCTGGGAGCTGTGCTAAAAATGTATTTAAAAATTATATGTACTTTTTTTAATTAATCTATACAAATAAATAAAATTGAAGTGTCTGTTTGTAATTTCAAATTAGCAGCTTTTTACTTAATGCACTAAAAGTATATACGGTACTCATAACAAAAAACCAATTTTTAAAATTTTTGTCTGTCTGTCTGTCTGTTTGTTCCGGCTAATCTCGGAAACGGCTGGTGCGATTTTAAAAATTCTTTCACTAATGGAAAGCTACATTAACGGGGAGTAACATAGGCTATATTTTATTCCCGTATTCTTACGGGAACGTAAACTGAATGCCAAGCTGAGCTAATGAAGTCTTTGTTTTGGTTACTGGCGACCGATGCTCTTCATGAGACATAACAGTGTTACGCGCACATGATAATACGCTGACACGTGCCATAATTTTTTTTATGATAGTTATCTCACTTTTCAGTTAAGTAGAGCATCGGCTGTTTCGGATGCACTTTTAAAAATAATAAATCAAGGCTTCATAAGTAAAAAGCAATGCAAGAAACAAAAAATTGATAAGTTTTACGGTTAGTTTTAATCTTTTTTTTTTTTTATTTACATTTTTAGTCACATTTAAACAATAGTTATTATAATCCCAATCTATATCTATACAAATAAATAAAATTGAAGTGTCTGTTTGTAATTTCAAATTAGCAGCTTTTTACTTAATGCACTAAAAGTATATACAGTACTCATAACAAAAAACCAATTTTTAAAATTTTTGTCTGTCTGTCAGAATATAAACAGATATATTTATAAAACATGATGAAATACCCAGCGAAGCGGGAGGTAACGGCTAGTAGATATATATAATTTTATTTTATTTGTACTTGAAAACAATGAAATGGCTGAATGAAGCAAATAATTGAAAAATGGTGGAACAATATTAAAATTCAAATGATAATTATTGAAATTCATATCACAAGCTCAATTTTAAGATACATGGAACAATACATTGAAAGCAAATACTTTTAAAAATCCTTTTAGCATGAGTCTTAAATTATAACAATTTTAAAAAGTCTATAAAAATTTTGTTGCTTCTTAACCATTGAACCTTTATTATTTTTGAAGTAATTCTGATTTTCTAATAACATTGGTCATTAATCAGCATTACAGCCAAATGTTCAAATGTCGCTAGCTTTAGTGAATGGATATGGATATTTTAAAATTTCAACTAACAATTCACTGCTTTTTTTTAAACAAAGTGACTAACAATTTTAAATTTCAGACATTCTTTATTCTAGTAAAAACTTTAAAATTAATATACGAGAGTGGTCCCAGAAGTACTCGACTCAACATAGAAAACACAAAAATTTTGGAAAAAAAGTAAAATTATTTTTCAACATAATCTCCTTTCAGCTCTATAGACCATTCCCAGTGATGTTCAATAAGTTTGATACCCTTTTTATAATAAGAAGTTTTGTTCCTTGAAATAGCAATTAACTGCCAACATCACTTCTTCATTGTATCAAGAAAATCTTTGACAACTGAATCATTTTTTCAAGTTTGGGAATAGAAAACAATCTGAGAGGGTTAAATCTGGTGAATAGGGTACATGAGGTAGCAATTCAAATTTTAATTCATTAATTTTGGCCATTGAAATAACGTATTTGTGAGAAGGTGCATTGTCTTGATGAAACAACACTTTCTTCTCAGCCAAATGCAGCCATTTTGTTTGATTTCTTAGCTCAAGCATTGCAATAAGTTCAAGCAATACTTGCCCTTGATAGTTTTTCCTTTTTCAAGGTAGCCAATGAAAATTATCCCATGCGTATTCTGAAAAACTGTTGCCATGACCTTGCCTGCAGATGGAACGGTCTTCACCTTCCTTGGAGCCGATTCTCCCTTTCAGTCTACTGTTTTATTGTTCTTTTGTCTTGGGTATAAAGTAATTGGCCCATGTTTCAGCCATGGTTATGAAACAGTGCAAAAATTCTGCTTTATTGCTGTGAAACTTCTCTAAACACTCATTTGAAATATCTTCACAACACAGTTTTTGCTTGAGTGTGAGCAAACATGGCACCCATCTTGCACACAGCTTTCTCATATCTAAATTCAGATAATATGCGATGTACTGCACTTTTTCAAATGCCTACTATGCCTGCAAGCTAGCGCACTTTCAGTCAATGATCATCCAGTACCGCTTTGTGGATTTTCTTCCCATTTCTGGAGTTATTACCTCATTTGGTCGACCACTGCGATGCTTGTCATGGCAGCATGTACGGCCTCGTTTAAACTCTGCTACCCGATATTTTACTGTTGTAAATGAAGGAGCAGACTCACCCAAAGTAGAATCTAGTTCAGAATCTAATTTGGGCTAAGATCTTTCAAATAAAAAGTATTGGATCACATAACAATGACCAATTTTCTCCATTTTCACAAATCCACTGAAAACACTCACTATTGATGGCTACCAAATACTAAACAAAGTGACATCTTCAAACTTGGAACATATACTTAATAGATTGCATACTTTCTAATACAGTGATACTTTTCAAACAACTACCGCCATCTCTAATTCAGGCCAGGTACTTATGGGACCACCCTCTTATACCATATACATAAAACTATGATATTCATGTTAATTATAATAAACAGATCAATTATTATAATTCTTTTTTTTACTAACAGATTGATTGCACATTATTTCAAATTTATTTTCCTTCAAATAACTAATTACTAATTGAAAATTTCAAATGATCTTACAATAGAAAATCACTTATTGATTGAGAAATTTTGTTTCATTAATTTATTCTTACTGTGGCTGAGTCGGAAGGAACGCCTTCGAGATTGTCCTCGACGATGATCTGCCATGACAACTGAAAACCAGTCCAAAAGACGATCTCCCATTGCTTTCAGTTCATTTTCATTGCAACCTACAAACAAAAAATATTATAAGTTAAAATTTTTTTTTGTTTTTGCAAAACTAATGCACAAAAATTAAGAATTGACACGTTGCAACTGAAACAAACAGAAAGTATTAAAGCAATTACAGCTAATAGAAAAAATTTAATACATACAGTGAAATAAGTTTAACTCGAAAACGCTTAAGACGAAATATCAGTTAACATAAAATAATACAATGGTTCCAGTAAATTATTATGTATTTTTATGCATTTTTTTTCCTTAACACAAAACTAAAATTGCTTAATATGAAATGATTTCCCTGCTGGGAGAGGGAGGATATTGAAAATGAGTCGATACTTAATGAAATATGCGAGAAAATTTCGGTATTATTGGACTATACTACTGTATCATCGGAAGAACTCATTGCAGTAGATAATAATCTGCGTACATTCCAAATTATGGCAGATAAAGACACTTTGAAGTTTGTTTAAAGCTCAAAAACTATCATTGATGCAAATTTGGATGAAGAAAATGAAATGAATAATGCAGCTCCTGTTCCAACATTATCTGAAATGAGGAACATCATGAAAAGTATGCACAGTTATTAAGACAAACTTTACAATGGTGAAATGAATAACAAAATGGATGACATTGATCAATTTGTTAACTATTTGATGATAAAAAAGACAATACAAAGAAAAATATCAGATTATTTTCTGAAAACTCAATAAATGCTTTGTTTTTGAAAAAACTTGGGAAATTTTTGTATTAAATTTCATTAAGTCTTTGTTTGATTCTTATCAAATAACACACATATATACATATCTATGTAAATAAAATGTACTCTAATAAACTTAATTTTGTTGGATATATGTTTTTTTTTACTTGCAAGATCTTTTAACATAAAAAAATCTTTCAGTCCCTTCAATTTTGTGTTAAACAATTTTCCCAGTATAATAAATTATCAGTTGTCTTGAAGTTCTGTATTTCAACTTTCAATATTTTAAGAAATAAAATAACTAATTATTTTAAAACATGAATTATAAAATTTCAGAAATTAAAAAATATAATATATTTTTTTACATCAATAAATTATTGAGAGACAAAGGTATTTAAAAACTGTTTTAAAGTTATTTTTAAGATTAATAGAATCAAAGATCAATTCATACTTTTTTCAATAATTGGAGTTGAGATTTTGTTATTTTGAAATGATTTGGAAGGTTTCTGCATTGTATCAGTGCTGATGGTAGTAAGATCTCTGGAATAAAATATTTTAGTAATTAAAGTTGTTTTTAAATAATTATATTAACTAATACATATATTTTGAATAATACCCAAATTTAACTTTTAACTGATATACAACTTATTAAATAATTAAGCATTAAACAGAAATTAAATTAACATTTAAAAACAACACCACCATTTGAAAGTTCCATTCATTTATTAATCTTTTGTACACAAAACAAAACGGTTACCACTCACAATACTTAATAATTTTTTAGAATAAGGATAAGAACTAATATTTATTATCAGAAATAAATAATACATGAAAGATGAAGCCATTGTTTTGGGATTACTTCAGATTTGTGGATTTCAAGCTTGCAACACAACTATACATGATTTATAATTCTAGAAATTTCCCCCCGATATATAGTTAAAAATTAAGAAGCACTCTTTTAAATTCATAGGTTATATACAAATGTACAATTAGTAACAAATATGAGAAATATGTAGCTGTGCACAATATTATATTTATGGATTGTAATATGGGCTTGAGATTATAGAATTAAGGATGTAATATATGAAATGTTCAGTCTTTCATAAAGATCTTCAGTTAAGTCATCTTTTTCTCTCATTTTTAAAATGTTTTATTTTTATGGTAATGACTAATCAAAAAAGTTCACCAAACTTATTGTAGCTGAAAAATTGACCGTCTGAATCAATTAACTATTTTTTAACTCAAGTGCTCCAACAACACTGGCAAAAAAATATACTGACATATGAAAATAAATAATGTGAAAATTTACTAAATACTTAAAACTTTTAAAAAATACATGATGATACAATACAAAAATAAAAAATACAGAATAGAATTTAATTACTTGTTCAATGAAGGATGAGAATTCTTTGCAATTTTATTAGATGAATGGTTTTTCTTCACAGACTTCTGATTTAAGGCAGGTTTTTTAACTGTATTTTGATATTTGTTCATGTAACGGTTCCAACGATCTTTCATCTGCCATTCCTTACTTTTGTCAACATCATTTTTAATAGCTAAGAATATAAAGAAATAACTAAGCTATTTTTCAAAATTGTAATTTTTTTCAAATTGAAAAGAATAGGCTTAAAAATGGGCTTCATTGCAAAAGTTATTTTGCTATTTCCTTTAAAAAGCAATGGAACAAAGATAAATAAAGCAAAATAAATAAATTATACATTTTTATCTTATAAGCATGAATGAAAATAATCTAAAGAAAGGAAATTTTCTGCATAAAATCAAGCATGATTATTGCAGAAAATCATGCTTGAATTATTTGATGAATCTCTAGTAACAGAAAATTACATTAAAAATATTACAGCTCATAAATAAAAAGCATTTTAAATTGTATTTAATAGTTTATGGTATTTTTCGTTACAATGTTATAAACTTCTTAAGCTTACAATTTTCTGTTAGGGTGCATTTGTAAATCAAATGGATAATTTATACACATTTGTTGTAACAAAACCAGCTGCATTTATTTCATGATTTTAAAAAAGGAAAATAAATATTATTTAAAAATTTTTTCATTAAAAATAAATTTAGATATTTAGAATGTGAATAAGGAAACTTTTGAATTAAAGAAAATTCGTCTTATTTTCTAAATTTTAAAACATGATTTATGCCTATAGCATTTCCATAAAGTACTTAAATGCAAAACATTTTAAATTAAATTAGGAAAAAGTAACTCCCTCTACTTTATTAAGAATTCTGAATACAAAAATATTTTATCTTGCTTCAGAAATTGAAGCAAATAATATCTGGTTCCATGAAATAAAATCAAAATAATAATTGCATTGCAGAAAAACAATTTTAAATACAATTAATACAGTTCTAAATTAAAAGATACTGAGAAAAAAAATTATGTATCATGCTTTGTAATATCAAGATTTAAAATATCTTACTTTTGCATGGACAAAAGCCCTTGCAGCTAACTTTTACAGCTGCTTTATGCATGCAGTTGCGGAATTCCAATCGACAGACTGAAGAATAAGTATGATTATCTGAACCACAAACGAACTCTGGTTTCAAAACTGGACAAGGAATGCAAGGATTCTGATTTTCATAAGTTGATACATCTTTTCCAGTTTCTCCTCCCTTTTCCCAATATACTTCATCCCCTTTGGATTCCTTCGATTTTATTTTTTTGGCAGGAGTCAATTTCATAGCATTTCTAAAATAAAAATATTAATGATTATAATATGTTGATTACTGATCAGTATAATAAAAAAAAAAAAATTTTTAAGACCACATTTTTTGTACATGCAGTATCATAAAATCCTAAAAATAACCTTTCTTTCTATAACTGAAATTTAGGAATCAGCTAATTACAGAGATTAAGGAATAATTATTTTTAGAAACTGTTATAAACCTTTCTTGAAGCAGAAAAAGTTTTAAATTTTGACATCCATATCAAATTTACCTTTGAAAATTGACCAAGAAAAAGATATTTAGTGAAAAGAAGTATCAAATAAATATGTAAGGGTGTAGTATATAAACAAAAATTAGGGAGTATATTAAGGGAATGAAGTCTAAATTCCAATTTTACTTAATGTAAAAGAGCAATAATTTTAAATAATACATAAATAACCCCAAAACCCACCAGAAAGAATAGAAAAAAAAAATGTGTAAAACCAGGTAACATATTTTTTAAAAAAGTTGTCATGACCTATGAATTCTTGCAATATGAAACAAATCTCTAACATTAAGAAAAATGTAAAGATATTGCCATTATGATGCTATTAAGAACATGATTATTAGAATAATAACTGATCATAAGTATAGAATACTTATTGATAATTTCATACATTCATATTATAAACTGACTAACCAAAAGATAAGAGACACACCTTCTTATAACAGGTTGGTCCAACTACAACTCTGAGCCCAGCCAATACCCTTCTTGGCATGGATTCAACAAATTACTGACATTGTAGCTGAATAATATTGGGCCAATGCTGGTATAATGGCAGCTCTTAATTGGTGACTTTTCCAAGTTTTGAAGTGATTTTTTGATGTCATCCCACAAAGGCTCAATAGGATTGAAACCTACAGACTGACCAGGCCACAGAACAGGTTAGACTTAGATGTTTCTCAAACCAATTTGAAACCAATCCAACACAGTGGTAAGATACACTGTCGAAGTGACCATTTCCATAAAATAACATTATAGACACATAAAAAAATGCATGTGATTAGTAATGATATGGAGATAAGCTGTTTCATCCACATATATCAAGAGACCCAGTGCACTCTTAGGAAAACATTCCCCACACCTTAATTCCACTACTACCAGCCTGAAGAGCTACCATTCAGTAGGAGGGGGTCAATGAATTTGTGTAGTTTGTGCCATATTCTAATTCTGTCATCTGCATGGTGGAGCAGGAAATGAGATTCATCAGAATAGGCAACTTTTTCCATATCCTAAAGGGCCCAATTTCTTCATTTCTTGGTCCATAACTAGTGCTTTTTCTAATTTTTTTTTTTTATAATACCAAAGTCCCTCTCGATGGTCTCCTGCTGGTAGAGATCAACCCCATTGTTAAATCAATGTTGTACAAAGGGATATGCTTTGTGATGCACCTGCATTGAATTTGGCTATAATTTATCCTGTTATTGTGTTATTGCAGATGAAGCATGCTATTTCCCAATCACCTCTCTCATTCATCAACTTTCCTTGAAAAGAATAAGTCTTAATGTTTTAAAGTTTTTTCTCGATTGCCTTAATAAAGATACCGTATCGTAAGAAAATCCTAACAGAGTAGTTATTTCAGAGATGCTGGCACTAACCCTTTTTGTATAAACAATCGTTCCTTGCTCTAAGTCCCATAAATCATTCATCTTACCATTTTGATATTAACCTATTACAGACGGAGGGTTTTGAGAAAAAAAGTTGCTTCGGGACAGCACTTTAAGCTGTGTTGACTTCCCCCTTTTTTTGTCACTGATTGACGTTTAGCATATAACAGTGGACAATAGAAGCAGGATAGTAGTTGGTCTCCCGCTGATCAGTGGGTTTTTTAGCGGCTTAGAGAGTCCCTAAATACAAAGATCTTCCCTTTCTTAGGGAAACAGGTTTTCTTGGAGAATCAAATGTAATAATTACTAATTATTTCAGTTCAAGAATTTGATTTATTTTATTTTTAGAAAAGTCCTTATTTCCTAGCAATTTAAACTATATTCCACCTAGATTTCTTCTTCAGTATTATATAGAGAGCATTGAGAGAAATAGCAAAAAACAGTGATGGTAATAAAAAAAAATACAAAAAAAAATGAAACATTTATTTTATTGTAGACAAAGGTACAATAAACTAAACCAAGTTTAATTTATTTTATTCAAGTAAAATGTATTAATATTTTGATAAAATATAAATATACTTTATTTATATTTCAGTAAATTTATTAAAATAGAGAAAACATTCTAAATTTATTTTTCATTAATTGAAATGCAGGAATTTGATACTTATAAACTTAATTTATGCTGGTATTAAAACTTAAAATAATCCAACTAGAAATAAGAAATAAATAAAATAATTCCTTATAAATTGTAGGTAATTATAATCAATAATATAAAATAAAAGTTGTTGAGCCTATATTTTTATGTCATAATGTAAAATTCATATTTTATCAAATCGGTAATGAATTTTTCTTAGATGTCTTCCATAAAAGAATGGTAGATTTGATGTATAACTGTCATATTTATTGCTTCATTATTAATTCTATTTTGATACATTAGAATTCATAATACTTAATGAATCCTAAGATTAAGTCTGAATTTCATTAATAAAGCATTTTTCAAAAATTAGAATTTTATTTTCCTTTGATCTAATTCTTCCTATATATGCTGTAAATTATGATAAATTATTTACTGTGTCAAATAAATTAGATGAATAACAGGGTAGGTGTTTCACATTCTACTATAAAATGTGAATATCTTAAGGCTATAAATGTTGGGACTTGTCATTTGTATAATCTCCACATGTTTTTATTGAAAAATGGTCATGATTAGGGGTTCCATCATGTAGCAGAGCTGGTATACATTAAATCAAAATTCTTACGTTACCGTGGTGAGGAAATTAGAAATGGGGGTTCCAGCTCGGCTATCATCCTCGTTACTTGATCGTCATTTAAATTACAATTTCCATCTAATTACTTTATCTCTTATGTTATTTAAATAAAACATTAATAATTTATCGATTAATCTACATGTTCCTAAAAAGAAATGCTTTAAATACACATAAAATATTTTTAATTATATTTTTCCAACAGTAATAAAATGTTTTCATAAGTAAAAATGAGGAAATGCTTTGAATTTGTAGAATACTTGATGGCAAAACACAAACACTAATTTGGTAATAAAAACAAAATTGTGACTATAAATATCTTAGTTATTTAGAAATTTTTTTTTCATATAACTCGATAAATTTGTTAACATAAAAAAATCGACTACTCTCATTTGTATTTGTTTCTTTTGCAATTACAACATTCTGATTTCTTATATTTTTTTCATCTTTCATACAGGAAAGTTATGTTCTTAGCTTTTAGATAGAGCGTGTTAGGTTTTATTTATAAGTTTCAATAAAATTAGAATTATTTTAATGTTTCAGGTAGCACAATAAAGCTTAAATTCTCAGTTTAATTATCTGATTTGTGTGTGATAATGAACAGATTTTTGTGCATGGTGAACTCGAGGTACAGCAATACATCTTACACAGCCAAGCCTTTCAATCAACATTCAAAATATTACAGGAATTTCTCCTCTGCTCACTCTCTAGAAGGGTCACTATCTCCGGCAACAGTGTTTCGTTCACACTTTACAACCCTACCCTCTCTTTGTCTATCCTTTCCTGTAAGGTCCCTTTCATTCTTCACAGCTTGTGGTCTAAAATGCTGATGCAATACCAGTTCTTCGAAAGGGGGCCTTTTCTCTTGTGATAATGTTTGTATAGCAAAAGAGGTTTTCTTTTGAGCTGACCATCACTTATTTTCTATTTATTCAGCTCCTGTCAATTTTAAGTAAAGGAGATTCACATTCCTAAAATTTTATGATGGCAATAAGTCACATGGAAATCAGAACCACAGATCTCTGACTATTTGAAAGCATTTATTGCATGTTTCTAACTTCGATAAACAGGAAAGCAGATGTTTATTTCTAGGTTTTATTACACCAAATAGTGTTTGGCCATCAATAATCAAGACCTGAAATGATTATGATTAGGAGGAATGATACTTTGGCGATCTAAAAACTTTTATAAAGTGCTTTTTGAAACAATTTACAACAGTTATCTGATCCTGTATTCGTTTCAAATATTCAATAAAGTAGCCTCAAAATGGTAGAGCCTTATTAATAATTATGGGGGGGGGGAAAGAAATGAGCATATTTTCTTTTTCATTTCGATACTTTAATTATTCCATAAGACAATTTGCTTCATTTTATATTTATTAGTTTTCAGACAGAGTTTAAAACACTTTACAAAATTTCTCGTAGTATATTTACTTTTTGTAATTCCTCTATTTGAAAAAAAAAATACTAGCTGTAATTGTAAAATAACTTTTTTAAAAAAAAATGCGAGAAATGCAAAGGCGTAGAACTTTTGAAGCAAAAATATGTTACAAAAGCAAATATTTCTTTCTTGCTTATAAAGCATTTTATTAATCGAGGCATTTTTCTTATTTGCATTGAATTAAACATGCATAAAGTAAATGTGAGTGTTTTACACGTTCATTTCAATTAAATTTTAAAGAAAGAGTTTGGAATTTGTACCTTTACTTTTGTTTCCCAGTTTCAAAGCTTCAACTTGTATATATCAATTGTTATGATAAAAAACTTTTACATTATGCATTAAACTCGTACATTTTACAATGCACAATTTACTTAGCAGGCATTTTATAAATGATTTTGAAATACTAAAACATATAATTAAAATATCTATGACAAATTCATGCATTTTTTGTTATTTATACACAATAAAAAAGGCAATTTTTTCAATGTTGAACAAAGAATACTAATAACAGATTTAATAATGATTTAATGCTTCAGAGAAAGAACGTAAGTAATTTACCAAGCAAGAATGAGTCGAAAAACATTTCAAAATATTTTTAATAATTTGAATTATTATTATTATTATTATTGAGTAAATTTTTAAAAAATTAATAAATTTCTTAATTTTGTAAAAAAAAGTCTGTCAATTTTCACGACTTATAGTTCAATAATTCTTTTTATCGTATTATTTCCAGTAAAAAGTAAAACTTTTGCTTTATGGGTTAGTAGTGGGTGTTCCAGATAACTCCATATTCTTCATGTGATACAACCTCATCTTCAACAACTAAGCTAAGATTCTTTTAAACCCTATTGTTTATTTTCTAACTTCCACTCAGAATCACCAAAAATTTCAACTTCAAAATCAACTAAATGTTTCCGAATTTCTTTTGTGTGAGGAGTCTTCTTTTTGTTCAGTCATTTAAAAAAAGGAAGAAATCAAGTAAATTCTAAATGAAAATAAAAATGATACAACTGAGTAAAGAACAAGGTACAACTCACTGACAAAAATAACTGCAAATTCACTTATGAAGAATCATGCATACGAGGGACTTCTACATAAGCGTGAGAGAGGGAACTCTATCCTCTTCCCCCCCCCTCTGAATACAAAAGAGACCAGTTAAGTCATTGATGTTTCGGAACTGTAATAGGCCCCATCCTGATTTGAAAGCTGTTTAGAGGAGAAAAAAGTCGCTGGTCACTACACCGACCAGCACCATCTTTTAAGGGACTATACCTTTTGGTGCCTAGATCGACCAGCCGTCCCCTAGAGGTTAACTTCTGTAATGACTGTCATCTGAACCTAAGAATTACTTATATAAGCAACTCTGCATTGTTATGATACTCTATCTCATTGTGAGACTGGTTTACTTTCAAATAAGAGGGGTGTTTCTAATTTTTTGATTATTCAATGTAATGCTTACTAATTACAGTTAAGAAAATGCATTTTCTTTCACATAATAAAACTTTTAAAATTTTCTTAAGCTCAAATTTTTTTTTACTTACTCTAGATAATTTCTTTTAGATTTGAAATACAGAAAAAAGCACTTACAGAATTCTTTCTCAAATTCGTACTATTTTTTTTTAAAGAGATACAAACTTTAATTTAAAAACCAAAATTCCAAGTGATTGGATTTTCAAAATCATACTTACAAATAAAATCTACTAATGTTCATATTCAAAGTTTTCATTTATTACAAAATTGATTACATAAATTTTTTAAATTTTCAATATTTGTAATACAATGCTTTGATGCATGATAGTTGCCTATATTTACATTCTGTTGAAATTTTTTACAAAATGATAGCATTTTTATTCTAACAATGGTATATGTAATGGGTCTAGGTTAGTAAATTAACAGGGAATTCTTATTTCATTCTTCGATTTTATCAATATATAGTTTTTCAAAAGATAAATATTTTTTAAAATAGCATTTTTCCCCAGCTATTTTGTATTTTAGGCAAATGTAATATTGCATCAGTTTTTATTAAATTATTGTTAGAATGTTATGCAAGCAATTTTTTCTTTTTGAAATTTTAATTAAGTGGCCCTCAGAGAAATATTATAGGTTACTCATTGAATTGTGCTATATTTTACCTTTGGGGTACCTTCAAGTACATTTTAAACACCTGAAGTTAATTTTTCATTTTAATCAAAAATATTCACTTATTTATTTTTAATTATGCCAGTGTTTTGTTTTTCTAACAAATTCTCTAAAAAATTAAATGGTATTAGTTGACTTCATAAAAATAGTTATAATTTCCAAACTAAAATTTAATATACAGGTACAGTTTTTGAAAACTTAACTTTGTATACATTTCCCTTTAAACCTATATTTGATATTTTCCCCAGTGTTCTTGCACATTTCATCTAGAGAACATAATTAATATATATTTCATCTTCCTTTTATTTTGAAAAAAGAAGTTGATTTTTAATCAACTAAAAAATTCTGAAAAAACATTTAATTTAATTTTTATTTTTTAATTTATTTTCTAGTATTTTTTCATCGGATGCTAATTAGACTAACAAGTTAATTAACTCTAATTGGTCTCTAAAATAATTGATGCATTTTTATTAAACATTCAGTATCATTTTTATTAAACAGTAGAAGAAATCAACTTTTTCTCCTACTTGCATTTATTTAGCTATTTATAATCATTGTTCTGTAACTGTAAATATAATCAAGTTCTTTTGTTTTTTATGAATTTATAATTAACAGTATCATGGCAATTAAGAAAACCAGTTTCCCATATTTTAATTTTTATGATTAAAGTTTTTAGTAATTTTTCATGAATAAGTGAATGTTGTACTAACTCTTTAGCATTCAGCTTCCGTTTGCTGATACATACAGCAACATCATCATCTTCAACCAAACAAACTTGATGAGGTTTGCATTGTAGATTTTTGCATAAATCATCTACATAGAAACAGTAATTTTACACATAGTTAAAACATTGATATCAATATTGCATTTTCTAAAAAAAAAAGATAATAAAAAATCCTTAAACAAAAACTAAAATTTTATTAAAAACATGGCAAATAAGGTTAAATATCAAAACAGAGGTGAAATAAATTTTCTATCATCACTTACAATAATTTCTTTTACTAAGATCTTTACTCATTTAAATGTATTAAGATTTATTGATATATATGTACACTTCTAATCTGATCATTTTGTAATAATTTATAACTATTACCATTATTTTTTAAAATAAAACTTTATATAATTCAACTAATAATAATACTGACACAGGTAAAAAAGACAAACAGGAGGACTTCCCTGACTGAAATTAGAATATATGCTTTAAAATAAGTGGGAAAAGTTAAAATTTTTTTTCCCATTGAAAATAAAGTTTTATTTTCTATTCCACTATCAATTGCAGATTCAATTTACTGCTGTCTTTTAATGTAAGAATAAATTTCTGACACACTTTACAATAGTTACATATTATATAGCTTCCATTTAATACTTCATCACCTAAGTGGAATTAAACAATTAAAATAATGAAAAGTATAAACTAGTTTTTACTATTAACAACATTCAGCCAGATTTTTCCTTTATTTTCAATGTAAAATTAATAGAAAGATTTATTTTAAGTTAAAAAAATTCCTCTTCCACTTTTACATTTTATTCATTCAAGTCTCAAGCGGTTATTCTGGACAAATTTTGTGCAATGGTGTATAGCAGTGTTTTTTAAACTTTCAATCACTGCGACTCCCCCGCAATGTATCAGCTTGACGTCGCGGACCCCCAAAATTTTGAAAACCCTTCCCTGACTCCCAACACATTGCTGAATTATTTAAAGATTCTTCAATAATTCTAAGATGACCTCTGCTACTTATACAGACTTTTTAACATGTTTTAAAATTCCTTTAAGAAAACAGTAAACATCTGATTTAAAATATTACATTGTAGTAATATGTAGTTGCTAACAAAAAAAATTTGAGTTAAGATTCTTGATCGAAATATATGTTCTATTAGAGCTTTTTCTTGGGGACAATTTAGTAACCTACTCTAGAATGGCACATCTTTTAATTTTTCAGTGAGGAATTTCAGAGTCTGTGAAAGTGGGAAATCTGAGCATTAAATGATATTCCTTCCTAGACCTTTTAGAAAGGCATTGGAGATCCCTAGGGGTCTGCAGACTATAGTTTAAGAGCCACTGGTGTGTACAACCCACCTTTTGAATTTTAATTATCATCCTTTTTGTTTATTTATGAGTAAATTATTTATTTCAAATGATTTTTAATTTTTTCACAGTTTGTATAAATACATTCTTTATTCTTAAGTGAAATATATAATTGCTTTAATGAAGTTTTTTTCCATCCATCTCCTTTTCTGTTTATCATTTATTTCAATTGTGACATTTCAGGAAAAAAAATGTCATTTTTTAAATTTTATTATAAAGCTTTGGATTTTATTTGACCAAATCTAATTTATACTTATTTTTATCTAAAAAGTGATTATCAGAACATAGTAATCTTCATTGATTCTCAAGCACTATTATATATATAAAGCAATCTCTTTGGTCCTACTTTCAGTCAATTGACCTTTACTTAGTTGCCAACTATTGATTAACTCTTTGATAGATAATAGTCACAATGTCACCTTGTATGATACTAGTGTCAAAAGAATAATTAACACTAGATTTAAGACATTTTTTTAGAGAAGATTTGGGACTCCACGAGGGGAAAGAATTGGAGCTCCTTAATGGTGAATCTCATTCCTAGTGTCCTACCTGCCTAGACCTGACTGTGTCATAACACTTTAGAATTATGAGTGGACACGATTACCACATGAAACACCTGTACACACTCAGTTCAATAGATTCTCCAGCTGGCTCTTTATACAGACAAGTGCAGATACCATTTGGTCTTTTATTATGGACTCTGAGGCATAGTAGTGGCTATTACAGTAAAAAATCTTTGCAGATTTTATTGTATCTCTGTATTGAATTGGGCTGCTGTCATAGACTGATGTTAGTCATGCCTTAGTCTGGTGAAAGATATATATATATATACTCCTTTTTACAAACATGTGCAGTTTTTGATTAAAATTTTAAATTATTTTTGATTTTTACTAATCTTTTGATTTGTACAATGAACAATTTTTATGTGACTACAGCATGGTTTTCAAACTTTCTGAATTAAATTTTTTGTACAATGCATCTATATAAATCTTTGCCTAACATATTATTATTAAACCTTCCTGAAGAAAAAGATAGCTATGTAAGTCTCAAAGTCACCAGAGTAAAATGGGTGAAAAAGTATAAATTTCTTTTTGCCAAACAGTAATTAGTTCCAACTTTCAAAAATATTTTTATTTTATGAAAATTATTTTAAAAAAAAAAATTCTACCAAATGTTTGAAAGTACTTCTTAAAATGTGTATACAATAAGTACTAAAACCTTAGGTAATGAAAGCAAAACAAATTTTTGCCATAAACAAGTTTAGTACAAGATAATAAGACAAATAATTGTTTAAATAGTTTTTCAATAAATTCAATTAAAGCTAAATAGCAGAATCATAGTTTAACATCTTCATTAAATTAATTTCTTAAAATTTAAAAGAGACATTAACCACTTACTCTCTGATACAATTTCTGTAGCTTTTAAGAAAGACTTATCAGTTTCTGTACCATCCTGCTAAAAAAATATATAATACAATAATATTATTTAAGTTAATTATTTATTAAGCAATAAAAGAGGAAAACAATTAATTACTATACCATTAGTGTATATCTTAATTACATGAATAGATGAATAATCTAATTATGTGCTGAAAATGAAATATATAAATTTTACTACAAGTTTTATTTTATATTTAAAACAAAAAAAATAAACTTCTGTCACTTAATTTAAAATACATGCATATATTTTTTAAAATTTTGTACAGGAAAATACCTGAATAGAGATTTCTAGAATGTATTTTCAATTCACTAAAATATTTCTTACTTGAATTTGCTTGTCATCAAATTCAAAATCCCAAGTATGAGCTGATGGCTCATAAGATCCATTAGGACTTTTCCAGTCTAAAGCATCTTTTGAATCCTTTTTGGTGATGGCTGATAAAACATGGCTAACATGCACAAGCGAGAGAATAACAACCAATGCTATTTTGCAATGAAACATTTCTCTTCAACTGGAAAAAAAAATCCCACACCTGATTTAAAAATAAAGAATATCAAGGCAAATCATATTACAATATTAATTTATATGCAAATAATTATCAATTATTATAAATAAACTAATCTAAATAATATTTACATTTCAGATTTTAAATCTGACATGCATAATTTGATATAGCAATTGAGTTCATTATTTATTGTAATTCAGTTTCATGATTAGGTTAAATAATTACTAAAAATAATAACACATTGAAATTTCCATCGCTAGAAATACTGTTTTTTAAACACTTATTTTCACATAACTGTTTAAAAACAAACTAACAATTAAATAACTGGAAATCAATTCATATAAAAGCAATGAATTAAACTCAAAATACAAATTTTAACATTCTTCTACCCCTCCATATAATATAGAGAATTCTCCAAGCACCGAAACATTAAAATACTTTCCAAAATTGAAATAATTCATTTTTAAGTAAGTGAAGATTTGTGAAGGTAAAATAATGGAAATGAGAACCATAAGAAAATTGTCTTTTCATTATAAATATAAAAAATTATAAACGAAAAAAAAAAAAAGAAATAGATAGTAAGGAAAATTATGAACAGTTTTAAATGATTTTTTTAAAAAGTAGATTCCTTAAAGTAACATTTGAAACACTGGAACTAAATATGCACAATATTTTAAAAATTATACTTTATAACAATATAATGCATTATGAATATATTATAAAACATTACATACAAATTTAAGACAAAATAAATATATTGCATATTTTTTCCCTATTTTTCTTTAAGAGTTCTTCAGATTTCTGGAGAAAGAAGCAATAAATTACTTTCAAAGTCAATTAATAACCATAATTTGTTCAAAGGAAACACATTATTTCTAAAATGAAAATAATCCAAAATGATGGGCATGTGAATTAATTACTACAAATATTCCTCTCAATATTTTACATAAAATTTAAAATATTTCTATTTTTTGAAGAAGAAAACAGCCAAGATTAATTTTTAAAAAACTATTTTTACAACAGGATAAAAACTATAGGAAGAGAAAGGAGCAATATACACATCCACAAAATAATTTTCTCGTATTAATGCGATGAAGTTTCGGTTTCCACCCAAACTAAACATTCGATATAAAATCAAAATTACAATAACGTAAACGAGTTTTACGTTTTCTGATATTTTTTATCCTCCGAATCATTGTCATTACAATCAGAATAAAAAATTATTAAAAGTTTACTCTGTTACAAATATTAATATTATTTAAAAGTATTCTTATGAAAAGGAGAAGGGAGATTAATATATCAAACTGAATAAATATATAACTTCATAATTACTGCATTGCTTACCAGTTCAATGTATGTGTTTTCAATATTAATAACTCTTAACACTTAAAACAATTTATTGATTTTCAGCTTTCGATTTCTGAACCTCAGCGCAGAGGTTTTTAAATAACTTTGCTCAAATGCAAAATGAATAATTCACTGTTTTTCTCCAACAGTTTATAATATAATCATCTGAAGATGAATAAATTTGCCAACTATATGGAAAGTAAAATTTTTCATCCGCGCTGAAAATACATTAGCTCCGCATTATGGCTATGATAATCTTCGATATTTTCTGCAGACATGAAGAGAGTTTGCGCGTTTGTAATCACACTTGTGTATAAAAAGAGAAGTTACCGCAGTATCTGATTGGCTACTTATTATTTTCCATCAGCCCCTGCAGGACTTTCAAAGAAGGGGAAATTTGGAGACATTAATAAACTTACTATTGAAATATGAAAATGAAAATATACGATAAATTTTTTTCCAATAGATCTCTAATTGAAAACCCATTATGTAACTTGTATTTTCTTTAGGCAGACGTTTGAGATTTCTAAAGATAATGATTTATTAAACCAGAAAGATACATTTGTTTAAACACTTCTATAAATTGAAGAATTGTTATGTTGCTCGGAATTCTCTACGATTTATTTTTGTATCTACATACTTATTTCTAAAGATTGATAAAATTGAGAGTTTCAAATTAATTAATTATTTTTATGTGATCAGAATCAGGAATACTTATATTCTTAGAAATTCAGTACTCAACCAAATAAAGAAACTTCCCTGGTTACAGAACACTCGTGTCAGACCTATATTTTGAAGTTTTTCAAATACAAATTTATATATCCATCCGAAGAATAATCACATTAGCAGAGGAGAGGATGGGATAAATTACCAATCATTTGGTTTTTACCAGACTTGGAATGACATTTTATAAAACAATATTAGGCATTTTTTATTATAATAAACCTATTCGATATTTGTTTTTCGAAAAATCTGATGTTTCATAAAGGAGAAACCTGACAGAAAAAAAATAAAGATTTCAATGAATAGCTTTCAAATAGTGCCATCAACACAAAATTATTCCCAAGAATTAATGAACAAACTCATGAAAATTCTACCAGCAATTGAGGTAGAACCTAATTTTTACCTATTTGAGAACCATAACTAAACAATATCTAGCACTCGACAAAAGGGGATAATAGCCTTTGTTGCTCCATATCCCACAAAACCTATAAACCTGAAACTCGACAAAAATTATTTTTACCTTCTATGGCAAATAATACTAAAAAGACAGAAGCAGCTACATTTATAATTAAGATACTGTCATTGTCAGTGACGTAACGTACACCCTCGACCCCCCATTTCGAAGGGGGTGACTTTTGGGGGTTCAAAGTTTGACTGATGCAAAGTACGTATTTGAGCTTGGGGCCCAAAACCTGAGTTTGCAGGGGGAGGGGGGGGATAATATTCTCCTATACGCCACTGGTCATTGTAATATAATTATTTTCCTTTTGCAAATAAACGATTTTTAGTACATAAAAAAACTTTTAAAATCATGATATGATGTCTTCAAATACTGTCTAAGAGAATTTTGATTTGAAAATGCCTTGTCATACAAAATGACGTACAGAAGGAAAGAGGAATCTTGAGTCTTAAGCCTTCTTGAGGTCCTGGCCCCTAAGCAAAAGTAGGCCCCACACATGACTCTGAAAAGTAGACAGCCCACGGCAAACGTTGTCAAATACTCTTACAAACATAAACCCGAAACAAATAAATGTGCATGACTTATAATCGCACGAACCGGCACAACCGACTGCCGTCTTTTAACTGAATGAGTAATGAGGGTGTACATGAGGCCTATACATGAACGACGGTCACCACAATTAGCCAGTTGACATACCGTCCGAAATTCCCAGTTTTTCTGAGAATGCAACTGGAAAAAACACTTGGTCGTAGAAATTATTCGAATCATTATCTTTTTGGGCTGAGTCGAGAACGAGACGAGGCTCCTATTGAGGCCAAGGACCTGGGCCCGCGCCCAGTTGGCTCATGCCTTAAGACGTCTCTGGTTGAACCTCAACACTCCGTAGACCAATGGATGTTTAATTTTTATTACACGCATGCAGAGTACCCCTCTACGATTACGCCTACATGTTTTGAGGCTGTATCCCCATAAAAGAGATTGATGTATGCCACTGACTTGTCATTTATACAGTCGAAAGTTTAAAAGATAAAACAAAAAAAATAATAAATAAATAAATAATAACAAAAGAGGTCTTAATGTAAGACGATTCTCGGGTTCAATTTAAAGATTTCCCAGTAACGAAAAATAGGTCAATCAACAATGACTTTAAGTAAGCTGAACAGTCTTATACAGAATTTTTAACCACTTACGTAAACTTTCAATATGAAACAATAGAGACGGAAGAAGGGGAGAGAATTAGAATAATAACTACTAAGAGACATTTTATCTTTTGGGTATATTAGAGCTTTCAGTAGCAAAGGGTACGTCAAAACAAATAAAATAATTAATAAAAGATTGATTATGACAAAATAGTACATTTGATTGGAAAGTTACAGAGACACTGAGGTTATCGTTCTTTCTTTATAGCCCTTTGATATCAAAGTCAATGTTATTTCACAAGCTTGAGTTACATTAGAATCATAAATGTATAATATTGTTAACCGTCTTATTTTTTCAAAAGTTACCACAGTAATTAGCATTTTATTGTACAAAATATCGGGGTGGACATAATTTAATGGATTCCTACTATACGTAGCGTCTTGAATCTTTAATATATATTTATGTTTTTGACAGTGACAAAATTTAAAAAAAAAACACATATGCATATAAGATGTTCAGTTTTTGAGCATGTAATTTTAAAATCTTATATATTCATTAATCAAACTAAAAATTCATTTTTTATTCAAGTTTTATAATTTTGTACTATAACAATGCGTTTGAAACTGGTTATGAAATTAGTTTAAAAATAAATTTTATGTTTATTTTTCTTTTGTTGCAAAAAAGACACATTTAAAAACTATATATACTAAATGATTAAATACAAACAATGAGTTTAAATTAAATTCATTTTTAAATAGGAAGGGCATTTCATATTATGATATATAATGTGTTTAATATTTTAATTTATAAATGTAATAAATAATTTTTAATTGTAATGAATTTATTAATTAAAATTTGTTTCTAAGACAGTTATCAATACATGAATCTTAATGTAATAAAAAAACTCTATTATAACCTCAAAAATATTTTTATGGAGGAATAATACATTTTTGTTACAAGTAGATGGCAGCACAAAACAATCAACTGAATTCGCATAGAGATATTCCTTTGAGAAATTAGCAAAAAAATTCCCATTAAGAAACATACTTTCATTAGATATCCATTGAATCTACTTGTTGTATTGTTACTAATCCATTAGAACAGAATGAATTTCTAGGGACGGACAAACCGGACACCTGTCCGGTGCGGCATTTGGATCAAATTTGAAAAATATTTTTTTTTCTCTTACAAAACATTTGATACATTTTCTGAAATATTAATGGGTGTGAATTTGGTATTTCATTTTACGTATCTTACTTCCTTATTTTGTACTCTGTATGTTTAATGTTAGTTTTCTTTTATGTTGAAATTTAAGAGTTCGAGGCGGGAGTATATATTCAATGATTTAATTTGATAAGTTTACACATCTTTCACTGATAACTTTCTCCCCATCCCGGAGTATGGCCATAAAGGTTATTCCTATCACCCATACGACATCCGTGGTCAGCTATCCAAAAGGGGACAGAAGCAATAGAGTGTTTTGTAGATAGAGAGTCACTGAAGGTTTTTTTTTTAGCCCTGAGGGGTGTAGTTACTATAAGTTAAAATAAACGTTTGTGATCCCCTCTATCAGTAGACTCTTTTTAGAAGAAATTGGCATGCTGTGAAAGGGGCGATTCCTCTTCTCTTACACTTCACTCGTTTAAACTAGTAAGAGATAATTATGTCATATTAATTTTGAATTATTTTGTATTTGACTTAAAATTACATATACAGTCGACTCTCGATAAATCGAAGTTGGAGGAACCAATGAAAAACTTCGAATTTTCAAGAGTTCGAATTATCAAGAGGGTAGAAAAATTCACAAAATACACGAAGAGAAATTTTTTTCTAACAAATTTAAATATGAGAATATGTAATAAAACAACAATTGTACATATGTGTAAAATTATTTAAAAGTACTTTTAAAAAGTACATATTACACAGTATAAATGTTTTACGTAAGTTAAAAGTCCTGTATTAAAAGAATACATTCAATGCCTTCACACACAATTCTTCGCATCTCTTCTTCACAAAACCAGACCATCCTTTCTGAACACATGTGTAGCAAGGCCACGTGTTAAGCGAAAGATATGGACGGCTGACAACAAGTGCGCTTGGTCTATTGTCCACTTAAAGGAATGAACACAATAAAAGTGTCCTTTCGCCTGAGGAATAGGAAAACACTAAGAAGGGGTAGCGGACAGATGGTCCTCAAAGGGGCTACGTTACAGAAGAGACACCCAAAGACAGCCCAATGCAAAACTTGTAAGCTCCAACCTTTTTATTACAGGACTGCACATGATAGTGAGTGTTCCAATTGTCGAGAGTTTTTTAAGCTAACTTCGAATTATCGTGTGTTGTAGTCTGGTCAGCCACAGAGTTTACTTCGAAATATTGAGTGTACCAAAACGTATTGTTTTAGTTCGAAATATCAAGAGTTTTTCTAGGGACTAAGCATATACTTCGAATTATCGAGAGGTTCGTATTATCGAAGGTTTGAATTATCGAGAGTCGACTGTATATAATATTTTTATGCTGTCTTTTTGTACACAAGAATTATCCAAGTCTTATAAGTATTATTTCTTTTAATTATAATTTTTTGCTTTGGAGAGATTGGCGGCATTTTCCATTTTTGTCCGGGGGTGGCAAAACTTCTAGAGCTGGCCCTGCTAAGGGACCTTTTGCAGACCATGGAAATAGTAGAAATCGGTGTGTATGCTATGCCTTTTCTGAACTAAGGATAATTTGGTAGATAACTATGCAGTGGCGTACTCAAACAATACTTATGGAAGAGGTTTACATTTAAAAAAATACTTATACAAGACGTGGCGAGGCATTATATTTAGGCAAAAAATTAAAAACATATTGGCTTAGGAGAGGGACTTGAACCTCTAAGCTCCACCCTTGTGTATACACAACTGTAATTACTACCAGAACATAAAACGTGCATATACACACATATTTACATACATTCATACATACGAAAGCTGTAAATTAAATAGTGGCAACTTTACCAAGAAACATGCAGAAGATGGGGGATAAGCAAATAGGATATGGGAGTGGGGAGGTGCCGCTGTTGTCGATGTGTACAGTCAATCTAGTTAGAAGGGTAGCTGTTGTGGGGCGTTAAAGTGAAGAGTTTCGTTTCTATCGCCCCAAAGCATGTTTTTAGAAAGGTGATCAGCTGTCGTGGATTAAAATTGAAGCTACGCGTGGCAAAAATGCAACAGAATGTTACCGAGGATTACTGGAAGCCTACGGCGAAAATGCAGTACCGTAAAGGACGGTTGCACGATGGGTTAAAGTTTTTCGTTCGGGTAGGAATTAGTGTGTGGATTTGCAACGCTCAGGTCAGTCTTCATAAATTAAAGCATCAATCAAATGAACGGCGTTACCGAGGTTTGCCACATCCACAGAAACTTTGACAGGAGACCAGTCGGGTGCAGGTTATGCTGATTGTAAATACCGTTAGGAGGGTGTGATTCTTAGGTACGCTATGCATGAAGGACAAACTGTGAACGCAGACTACTATTGCCTATTTCTACAGCACCATCTGCGTTCGGCTACATGTGAGAACGTCTACGTTTATTGCAAAATAATCTCCCTATCGTGTTGTATGACCACGCTTGTTGTCATGTCACAAGCAATGTCCCTCTCCCATTGCGGCAATGCCAATGGGAAATCTTGGAACACTTTCCCTATTCACATGACATGAGTCCTAATGACTTCGATGTGTTACCACAGTTGAAGCAACCTTTCCGAGGCTGCCAATTTCATGACGTTTCATTTGTACACCGTGCAGTAGGGCGCTCCGTCACTGACGTCAACAATCAACATCTTGCCAATGGTCTTCAACAGATTCCCGACATTTGGCAAAAGGTTATAAGTTTTGCTGGTGATTATATAGAAGAAATATAATGAAATTGTACTGTTAAGATAATTAAAAGTTGGTTTATACCTGTGTTGCCCCATTACTTAAATTACAGTCTTCGTATATAGAGAGTAATATATAAAGAGTATTAATTTTTTTCTCTAATTAAGTGGCAAATTCATCAAAAATATTTGCGAGTTTGCAATTAGAATATAAATATTACGTTGCGCAATTTTTAATTCTGTATGATCACAAATTTCACTTTCCGTAAATGTTTTTCAGTTCCTGTTCCACAGAAAAATACGTATCGAACTTAACAACACACACCAAAAGCGATTCGTAATTAACTGAAAGAAGACAAAAACTAACACAGAGTGCCGAATACTGGAAAATGCTGTAAAAAGGTGGGGGAAAAGTAATGATTAAATATTTGCTTTTTAATGTATTGAGCTATTCAAATGTTATTGATGCTTGTTGGTTGAGTAATGATTAAATATTTGCTTTTTAATGCATTGAGCTATTCAAATGTTATTGATGCTTGTTTGTTGAGAATTACTATCTATAAGTTAATGTTGTTAAGCCAATAATAGTAATTATTATTTTAAAACTAAATCCCTTAAGTAATATATTTTTGTGTTTTAGTCAATTTTTCTTCCAGATTAAAGTCACAGGATCTTAGAAAAATATAATACACCAACGAGAGGACGTTTGAGACTCGACAAATTTAACGTGTATCACCCCTCCCCACTACACGATGGGTTTTCAGCGGTATTAGACTCGAGTTCATAATACGCTGGCCACAAGTCCGTTACTTTGACCACTAGGCTACCGTGGCCACCACAAATAAATATAACATCCATCCTAAAATTTAGAAGAAAACACGAAAGTAGCGCACCAAAATATTCCAAGAAACACGGAAACTTCACAAAATGGATGCCCAAACCAAAATAAAACAGGCCGAGGACAGTTTTTGCTTATATTCGAATAAGTTTCTACTCTATAAGTTTGTTTCAAAACCGAACAATTTTTATAGCTCAACTACAAACTATGCTTCTATAAGAATATATAAATAATTTCCTTTGTCCTGCATTTCCATGTTTGATTCTTTCCACTTACATACAACTTCCAGCCCATTCAACTAACAATGGACTAGATTCATCCAGGGACGTCTTAAGACTGCTTGAGGCCCTGGGGCCCAACACAAATGTAGGCCCTAGGCTCCTGCGTAATATTAGTCCATGAGATTCTACCAGAAAATTGGCTCTGTGTTCCTACACAAAAGTAGGCCTTGGGCCCCTACATAAATGTAGGCCCTAGGCTCCTGCGTAATATTAGTCCATGGGATTCTACCATAAAATTGGCTCTGTGCTCCTACACAAAAGTGGCCTTGGGCCCCTACACAAATGTAGGCCCTAGGCTCCTGCGTAATATTAGTCCATGGGATTCTATCATAAAATTGGCTCTGTGCTCCTACACAAAAGTAGGCCTTGGGCCCCTACATAAATGTAGACACCACGTATGGCCCTTAAAAGCAGACAGTACATTGTATGCGTTGTCAAATGCTTGTACAAACGGTAACCTGAAAACAAATAAATGTGCATGATTTACTATCGCGCAAACCGGCTCGACCTATACATGGACGAAGGCCATCACATATACCCAGTTGACATATGGGCCGAAATTTTCAGCTTTTTAAACAATGTAATCGGAAAAAGACATTTGACCGTCAAAATTATTCGAATCATTATCTTACCAAAGCTGAGTCGAGAACGAGACGAGGCCCCCATTGAGGCGGAGGCCCTGGGCCTAGTTGGCCCATGCCTTGAGACGTCCCTGGATTCCTCTGACGTTATAATCACATGAAAATACGCTCAACAAATTCCCATGTGTTTGATTCGACAGAGTATTTTGGCGGCATTTTCGGTTTTGCATCTACTATCATGTAACAAAATAAAATCCTTTCTTTCCTTTAATTTAAAAAAAAAATTTTTTTTTATTTTTAGGTATTACTGTTAGCTTAATAAATATTTTTTTAAATTTCACATTAATATTTTTAAAATTTTTTATTTCAAAGTTACAATTGCTAAATTCTTGGAACACCTATCGCTAAATTATGCTGCTTGACTATCGATTCTGGTCGCCCAAAACACCTATCGCTAAACTAAGTTGTTTGGCGATCGATTCCGGTCGCCAAATCATTGACATCGCCAAGTGCTACCCCCTGCTCTACACCCCTAACCCTTAATTTTTAAGTATAAAGGATTTTGCACAATTGAATGATCCATAATTTTTGGAAACACAATATAGCTGGCTAACTAATTACTAAACCTAAAAGTATACAGAAACACAAGACACGAGGTCAAAGAACAGAAGTATATATGAGCTAAGCTTAAATCTAATACTGTAAACTAAAACCATATATATTTAATAGCTATACAAAAAAACCAGAGTCTAGAAAATATATTAAAAATATTTAGAGTACTAAAAAATTTAATGAATATAAAATTTGAATGTAAGCAAAATCGGTGGTTAGCACACACCCACAAGTGTAATACGATCAGCTGGTATTGTTTATTTGATAATTACGTGACAATCGCTGCACCTTCTGTTGGTGAATCGACCCCATTGGAATAATGGAGAAATATATTTAAAAAAATATTTTTTCTCTCTTTTGGGATCATTATTTGACAAGGATTTATTCACATTAGAAAGAAAAGGAAATGCAAGACAAGAACAACGAAAGAAACATGCTTTTATGTAGCAGTCAAATTGAAGGGTAATCTCTAACAGAACCTTTGGATTCTTAATAAATGAAATAATCCGGAATAATTACGTGATACGAAGAGTAAAATTTCTGTAATTAAGATGACACAAATTATAGCGGTAGAGATTAAAATTGACATATTTATAGCGTTTTAAAAGGAAGAAGAAATGAAACAATTAAGTGTAGGAGGGAAACTTTAAATTATATTTAATACTAGCCGTTACCCACCCGCTTCGCTGGGTATTTCATGATGTTATATATATCAACTATTAATATCTAAGTCCTATCATTAAGAGTTCGATTATATTGAAAAACATACTTATACCTGTAACTGTCGCCTCTTGATGAAAAAAAGGGCAGAACTCATCTAATTTGTATTTTCAAAAAATCTCTGAAATTGAAGCATAGAATGATGTTTGCATTTTCGTAACACTACAATGAAGTGGATTCCCGCAAAACCAATTTTCGGTGGATCTCTACTCTGTAAAATAAACATGCAAGCCAAATCTAACGGGGGGGGGGACCGAAATTTTTACTATCAATAGCCCCATAATCCCGTTGAGAGTCGTTTTCCAAAATAACCGTTCTTGGCGGATTTCAATTCAACAAAAGAAAAATGTGAACCAAAGTTCATTATTATAGTCCTTGTATTTCGAAAGAAGGAATTTTTTTGTCAGTAACCCCCTGCTCCCCCCAGAAGTTGATTTCCGTAAAATACATTTTTAGTTGATCCTTATTCAACCAAAGAAACACGCTTAAAAAATTTCGAGTATGTGGGTCTAACAATTCAAAAACAATTCTAACAATTCAAATTTTTCTATAACTCCTCTTGACCCTTCGCAGCCCTCCTTAGGGTCGATTTTCGTTTTACTCTTTGTTAGAAGAGTTTTATTCCATGAAAGGAACATTCATACCAATTTTCAAGGAGGTAGCCCTAATAGTTAAAAAACGGAAATATTTATCGATTACGCCTCTTAATCTCCCGAAATGAAACTTGGTGGTTGATATTCGCGAAACCCATTTTATAGCGATTCTCTACACTACGAAAGGAATCTGCTAACCAAATTTCAAGACTGTACGTCTCATAGTTTAAAACTGGGAATAATTGTCTATAACGCCCTTTAAGCCCCCGCAACGCCACTTGGGGGTCTGTTTTCACAAAACCCATTTTGCAGGGGAACTGTACTCTATGAAAGGAATTTGCTTATCAAATTTGAAGACTGTGCATCTAATAAATTAAAAATAGAAAAAAATTATCTATAACGCCCCTTGAGCCCCCGCAGCACCACCCTGGGGTCAATTTTCACAAAACGCATTACACAGGGGATCTTTAATCCATGAAAGGATTCTGATTATCATATTTCAAGATTGTACATCTAGTAGTTTGAAACTGAAATAATTATCTATAACGCCCCTTAAGCACCGTAACGCCACTTGGGGGTCCATTTTCACGAAACGCATTTTGTAACGTATCTTATGAGAGTAACGTATTAACGTTATTAGATAGATAGATTTATTAGTAAAAGATACGTTATTAACGTATTATTTACTCTATCTTATGAGAGGAATCTGCTTACCAAATTTCAAGACTGTGCGTCTAATAGTTAAAAAATCGGAATAATTGTTTATGCCCCCGCAACACCCTTGGGTTCAATTTTTCCAAAAAAAAATTTGTAGCGGATATTTACTTCATGAAAGAAACATGCCTACCAATTTTCAAGCAGGTAGGTCAAGTAGTTTCAAAACGAAAATATTTATCTATTACGCCCCTTAATCCCCGCAACGCCACTTGGGGCTATTTTCCCCAAACCCATCTTGTAGCTGATCTCTACTCTATGAAAGGAATCTATTTATCAAATATAAAGACTGTACGTCTAATAGTTTAAAAATGGAAATATTTATTTATAACGCCCCCTAAGCCCCCGTAACGCCACTTGGGGCTCGATTTTCACCAAACTCATTTTGTAGCGGATCTCTACTCTATGAAAGGATTTTGCTTACCCATTTTCAAGATTGTACGTCGAGTAGTTTAAAAATTGAAACACTTATTTATAACTCCCCTTTACTCCCGTAACGCCCCTTGCGGTTCGAATTTCGTAAAATCCATTCTTAGCTGATCTCTACTCTATGAAAGGAATATCCCTACCAAATTTCAAGCCTGTAGGTTGAATAGTTCTGGAGATATCGTGATTAGTCAGTCAGTCAGTCAGTCAGTCAGTGAGTCGCTTTTCTCCTTTATATATATAGATAATTGGATAAAACTAGAACGAAAGTACCTAACAGGAAAATTTTAGAACGAAGAAATGTGTGTTTCAACAGAAGTTATTTTTTGAAGTGTATCTATCAATATTGTTTTTTTATTTAGTTGAAGCATAAAAAATATCGCGCTCGTTTGTAATAATTTACCGCTGTCGAACTTCATGATAATTGAATTAATAATTATAAATCACAGATTGTTATCCCACTCTTTAAAAAGTAGGTTGATTTCGTTAGTGAAAGTTTGATCTTGAATATCTCAGGGCATTTTAGATTTTAATTCAAATATCTGAACCGTTTGGTATTACAATCTGATGAATTTTTGCAACTTTATGTGGTCGCGGTAGCCTAGTGCTCAAGGTCACAGACATTTGGCCGGCGTGTCATGAATTAGTCTTGTACTGCTAAAGATCCGCCGTGCAGCGTCCCGTGGTGTGGTGTGGTAGTTAGGAGAGGGGGGGGGGGTGCCAGTTCAGGTGTCCTCTGCGTCACTTGACAATGGTTCAAAATTACGCGGACCGTCGCCAAAAGCCCTCGTGTTGCTAATCAGTGCGACGTTAATATTCTCTCACTCACTCGCCGTGCAGCGAGGGCCGATGCACGTAAAATATGTAGAGGCTCAAACGTCCACCCATTGGTGTGGAAGTTAGGAGAGGTGGGTGCCAGCTCAGATGTCGAGCCTAGGGCATTTGATCATAGTTCAAGATTACGAGGTTCGTTGCCAAAAGCCCTAGAGTAGTTGAATAGTGCGACGTTAATATTCACTTACTCACTTTAACAGAGATTAGCTTAGGAAGGTGTTTTCAAAAATCGACCCACAAAAGAGTTACGGGGCGTTATAAATTTTAAAAAATCCTTTTGATCAGCTATTAGATTTCAGACTTTAAATTTAACAAATGTGGTTTTTTTGTACAGCTGAGATAAGCAAAAAGCTTTTATTTTTGTTTCATTTGCAATTCACGTAAAATTAACTCATTAAAAACTTTTTTATCCTTCACACACACAATCTGTATTGCTTAATTTTTCAATTCACCCATGCGAAGAACGGGTATACCAGCTAGTAAACCTTTAAAAAAAACCCCTTCAAAATTCACATTCTAATAAAAATTTAATAAGAGTAAATAAATGCATAAGAGCAATAGAGTGATTAGAGAGCATTTTAAAAATTCACAATTTTTGGGTAGTCGGATACCTTAATCTTTTTTATTAACATCACACTATTTAAACTGCACAAAGGCTTTTTGAAACGGAACTCGTGATTTTGAGCCTCGTTCAACTGATGAAGACGACACCTGAGCTAGCCCTCTGTTCTCCAAACATCCACAACATACCAACTTGAAAGCTCAAAAGATTTTACGTGTATCAACCTCTCTATACGGCAAGCTTTCAGTGTGGTACCAGGATTCTCGAACGCACAATTCAATGGCCTTGGCCACAAATTCGTGACCATGACTATTCGGTTACGGCAGCCACTTAAAAGTTATCTGAATCCCCAGTACAGCTAGCGTAACTCCTTATCCTTCATAAACAAATGCATGTGTATTAGTGCACTAGGTAGAGAGCTGCCGTGTAGATGCCTCCCTGTTATGGTTCTCATCCAATTTTGGAAAACGGAAAAAAAAACAAGTTTCTAGGATTGGTAAAATACTTCTCCATGAAAAATATGAAAGCTAGGAAATTCACGTCGATTTCCAGAGTACTCTAGGGCAGTGGTTCCCAACTCCCAGGATACGCACCAGTACCGGGCCACGTAATGAACATTAAATTATTTCTATTTTATTTAATGTGGTGTACTTCTTTCGGGTTTGTGCGGCTTTCGTCACTTTTTATTCATTCTTTGGTGTAACATTTTATTTTGAAGGTATGTTTAAATACAATTAAATTAAAGATATTAAATAAGAACAATCTAAAATATAAACAATCACCCCCCCCCTAGCGGGAGGTAAAGTTATCAAACGTTGACCGGTCCGCTGCGATAAAAAGGTTGGGAAGCACTGCCCTAGGGTTAGGGATGAGGATCAAAGGAACCTCTATTCCTCTAAAAGAGCAAAGACCTCCGAATCCGTACTATGTCAAAAATCTACTCTTTACTGTTCCAAACTGTTATCCCAGACTACCTAGAGTAGAAGACCTGGCTGATCAGAGTCGCTTGGCAGATCGGTAAAATCGCTTTCGTCACTTGCAGATACAATTTCAATTGATTTATGTTTTGGCTCCATAAAGTAAGTGACAGGTTTTTTTGCTACGACGGTCGGTTGTCAGTTGCTTGTAAACGACCCGATAGCCAGATATGCACGATCGAAACTCTTTTTAGAATTTCTAACTCCTTTCGGAATTGGTATCTATTTTAAGAAAATGCTTTTCCGATTTGTTAGAAAGCTGGATTCCAGTATATATTTTATCCTCTCTCAAAGAATCCGGCATTTCTTCATAATTTATCAAATTATGGATGTCACTGTCATTGACAGTTTCGTCTTCAATCAAGCGCGTTGAGAGAAAGCAATTGGATGTGCATTGTGGGAGATTGTTTATAACAAACGAACAGAGCGTCTTGAAATGTATATAAAGTATGTGCATTGATAGAAAACATTACAGTGGCACCAAAGCAGTTGAAATTCACAAAAAAGATTGCACTAAAAAAAAAAATGGCAGTTTTAGAGACTGCCAATAAAAGTGAAAACTTAGAACTTTTAGTATTAAAATTTGAAATTTCATAATGTTTGAATTAAAATTATCAACATCAATCTGGTTTTCACATCTATTGACACTCAGAGCAACAATTATATGCATGTTTATAGGGTTTTTTATTATTCAAATATATTACGGGCCGTACAAGATCATGACAAAATATAAATACAATTCAATTGAAATAACAATTAATATTCAATCATATTATTCATGGATAGAATTTGAATAAACTTAAATTTCAATGTACTTGATTTTAACATTATTTTAATTGTTTGCATCATTGTCATCATTAATTTCAAGAATACTTAGACATTTTGTACTTTCAATTATTTCATTTTGTTCTAAAAAAGATACTTTAGTTACCATAAGCCTATTGTAAGAAAGGAAAATGTTTTATTCAAATTTATCTAAGTATCGCGTAAAAACCACATTGATCGTCGTTTTATATTTTGTAGAACTGAGTTTTCGATCATTGGACAGATTTAAATTAAGTGTTTCAATTAGAAATTCAATTAGTGGTAGATTTTTATCATCTGCAAAGTTAATATTGAAGTCTCCACTTAAAATCATCGGTACACTATTATATTTTTTGCCAAATCTTTTTTCGAGTATTTCAGAACCTCCTTTTGTATAAATTATCAAATTTTCGAAAAAAAATTGTTGTATCTGTCTCAGATTTTCCAGGCGAAATATAAACGGCAATCTTAAACATGAATTGCCATTCTCGGAATCGTAATGAGCAATGCACAGTATATACACATTGAATTTTCACCAAATCCATTCAACTTCACTTATAAGATATACACAGCACTATACGTCAGCTGTATAGCTACAGATATACTGCTCTAAGCATGTCGGTGACGCGAACACACGAGATTTCACCCATCCAAAAGTGTCTAAGGTGAACAGCACACTGCGCGTGCGCCAGTCAGAGCATGTCGGTGACGCGAACTCATAAGATTTTCCCCTACCAAAAAGTGCCCAACGCCGCTAAAGAAGCTTTCACTTCAAAAATCACATAAAAAAGATCGCACTAAAAATCGCTTAAAAAAATTGACAGCACAAAACTGTACATGAATTGAGCATTATCCAGTATTTAAATAAAGTTTTTCCACATACGCACAACAGATAAAAAAAAGTCAACGGTGTGTTTAATATGACCCTGATAAACATTTAATTTTAAAAATTAGTAATAAAAGTGAACTTAAATTAAAAATATATGTAAAACTTTTCAGAGATGCAATTCAGAAAATATTGCCAGCAAATTTATGTTGATTATATTACAAATTTTACGTTGAAGAAATTAAAGAGAGAACTAGAGAATCTAGTGTTTGGCAACATGAAGCTAAAATTAATTTTTTGTGCGCTCTAATTTTAATCATTTTCACGAGATCACTAGTTAAGTGCGCTGAGAGAAGATAAGAATTTCACCAAGTTTAAATGATGCAGAAACGAGATGATACCAAGGTCAATGGAATACGATGGTTTGACCTGAACTTTGAAATAGATTAAATTGATGTCAACAAGTAGGAGTGAAAGTGGCTAAAAACAATTATGTTCGAAAATTAATTAATTTTTGAACTTTTATTAATTTTTTTAATTAATGTTGACATGAATGAATTTCATGAATATTTATCAATACTCGTAAATGATTTTGTCAATGATTTGTTTTATTTTTTAGAAGTAAATATTTATGTGTAAGGGTTTCAAAGCAATTTTTTTTCACAGTTGCAAGCAATTCTTACATAATAGAGGAGAATATATGAATAGTGAATCAATGAAATAAATCAAATTACATAATGTATATTAGCATATGGACCAAAAAAATTAAATTTAAAACGCTAAATTTACTATCTTTGAGAAATGAATTAATATATAAAAAATTATGTTCTCTAAATAAAGCATTTATGTGAGAGTAAGAACATATAATAGAAAAATCTCTAATAAAAATCTAAGAAATATCTTAAAACCTATTGAAATTAATTAAAAGGCTTCAAAATGAACTAAAAATATTACACATAATGAACTGTATATTTTAATAATTATAATCCCTTTTCGCAATGAAATTTTCTCTATTATATCTTTTGTAGAATATATATATATATATATATAAAAGAGCCGAGATAAAACTATAGTACTTAACTTTCGCTATCATTTTTGTTTTAAAGAAACGTGAATTTAAAAAACCTGAACTTTCTAAAATTGTTAAAATTTAAGTTTTAAGTTCAAAGACAAATATTAAAATGTTTCAAAGTAAAAAGATAATTTAAAACATAACACCGTAAAAAAGAAAACTAATGAACGTGTTTTTTTAACCCTTTATCTACCCATTATAATTTACTGCAATTTTTTTCATGCAATATTTTTTTTTCAATCCCTACGTTGAAAATTAAGGGGTATACATAAACAAAATACTCAACTTTGGGAAATTTAATCCGTTAGAGGAAATTATTAAAGATATTCAACTGTAAAATTAATTACATACACTGTTCAATTAAAATAAATAGTCAATTCGTTTTCTAAGGTCTTCATTAACATACAAAAAAAAAAAAAGACACTTACCTTTTGACATTAACTATTTTTTCGGAACAAAAATGACATTCTTCGCAATCCAGCCACAATGTCAGCTGAAAACGCGACTTCTGCTATAAAATATATTTGCCTTCCCCGCTAAAATACTCAGAACCCGTGCTGCCAAATATCTAGGAAGAAGGGATTTAAAAGAATATTCCTGCTAAGTATCATCAGAGTATTCGTAAAAATGGTTATTCTATGTAATTTTAAAATGAGTGGTACTTATAAGTACCGTCAGTGGATAAAGGGTTAAATCATGATTTTCATTCAAAATAACCATGTTTGTTTTGTATATTAATATAACCATGATATATCATCATATCTGTACAAGGATTATAGCAGAGAATGAAACTCATATTTAATTTAATTAACGACTAGATTAAATGAATAAACCGTATAGTATTCTCAAAAATTCTATTAGTATTACAAAAACAATATAGTATTCCTAAGAATTTAATCATTAAATTATGGCGAAAGCATTTATCTGTTAATTTCTAGCAGAAGGCCACAGAAAGGTTTTCAAAAACTTTTTTCCCAATAAAAATTTTTAGATTTTCTGAAACGATTCTTTATCATAATTTAAAAGACAACAAGTTATTGTAAACATCATTTCTTTGAAACAAAACTATTTATAGTGTAATAAATGTAACCTTAATTCGATATTTATTGGACCAATTTTATATTTCACCTTCACCAGTAACCTTCGAATTTAAGTCTCGATTTTATGAGTTTGGAGCATTGTTAGCCAGTCTTTGTGTCTGCTCTGGAGAAATTCCTGCACTAAAAATCTGATGGAGAATAGTATTAAATGCTACAGGGAAATGATTGACTAAACTATCTCTTAATTAAACGAATTCTCGGAATAAAGAATTTTGAATTATGCAATCGAAAGATTGGAAAATGTTTCCGAACTAGAAATTTCTTTGAATTCGTATAATAACAAAAGCCCATAACGAGATTTCGTAGCGCATGCGAAGAAAAAAAATTAATTAGTTGTGAAACCTTATTTTTCAGAAGATTTTAAGTAGATACTGAGCTTGAAAACAGTTTTTAAGTTTTGTTCAACCGTACCCTGAAAATTTTCAATTTATATTAGTCTAAAAAACTTTATTATTGCTTGTTAACCTTTTTTTTTTAAAGTGTCGTTCTGTTAATAAAGACATCAATTAAAAAACAGAAGCAGACGACAATTCACTCTTTGCAATTCATAACATATTTAGTTTAAGAAGTAATAGGGTATTAAAAGGATTAAAATAAAATAGTTTTTTTTCCTGATGAATTTTACTTACTTCGTAAACAACAATATACTTAACACAGCAGAAAAATTCGTTTTAGTAAGATTAAGTGAGAAAGCGAATGTTTGTTAAAGTTACTCTATAAACCAGGGGTGGCCAACCTGCGGCACGCGTGCACAATGTGGCACGTGAAGATTTACTGACAAATTTAAAACTTTTTGAAAAGATAATAATAAACCATTTTTTAAAAACATTTTTATTGAAGTGGGGTTGTCTCAGAAAA
>BMAO01026123.1:0-12500 GCA_019973975.1 Trichonephila clavata
TTGTTATTATTTCGTGCGTTGAGCGTTTTCGTATTGAACGTATTTTACTGAAACAATTCGTAATTTCAAAGATATTCAAAATAATTAAAGAAAAAAAAAGGAACTTGTGCGTCGGCCGGGTCAACTGCTTGGAAGGCAGCTATGCTAACCGTTATACCACCGACGCTTCCGAAGAAAAGCGGTGATTTATCTAAAATAAACACTCAAACGCGGTCGTGTTTTTCTCGTTTCCCATATATTCAGATTGTTATGAATGAGAACGAGACTTTAGAAATTGAATTTGTGTAGAATGCAATTATAAATTGTATAACGAACGGATTTTGATTTACCGCCATTTTCCATGCTGGGCGTATAAATAGTGTGGAAGTATTTCTTATAAAGCTGGATGCGATTATTGAGTAACACAAATAAGGTGACAAGTAGACTTTTCATGTGTTTATTTTCTTTACACACACACTCACATTTATATGACTCATCATGTATATATTTTCTCCGTTACATGGAGAAAAAGAAAAAAAAAGATTTCACAACACATAATCACAAGAACAGCGACCATTACAACCGAATAATCTAAATCAAATGTCATTTTCCCACCGAATCACACTTGCTCCAGAAAAAAACAAAGTTCAGTTCGTGGTGCCATCTCTGGAAGGCGAAAGGAGTCAACTGTTCTTAACACAGATGATTACAAAAAGTGAAACACAAACACCCAGAGCCGTCAACTAATTTCTCCTCAGAAGACAAGGTACGCTCTTTATGTTTCTCAAGTTGCGTGTCAAAAAAGAAATCGTGCGTTAATGATTGGAAAATCGCTTTTATTCGAGTCATCGTTCTGCTGAAGACCATCTGATGAAATGATGAGGAGCGTCTTTAAGTGATCCTCGACGACTTCGGACCTCATCACTGACCCTGATTTTCAATTACGAAGTTCGTCGTTTGTTCAATAATTTTACAGAAAACTAATTGAAGGAAATTATAGCAAAATTATATTTAAATTGAGAGAAGAAGGTAATTCTGTAAGCAACAAGGAAATGATAACGCATAAAACTAATATAGCATGCAATTCGTGGCGATATTTTTTTACGTCTTTGCAATCGAATATTTTAATGTTTTGTTTCAAAAGAACTGGAATGTACTAATTGCCGAATTTAGGAATATTCTATTGTTTTGTATCCCGGGTTCCTCGAAATAATTTTATACTCGCTAGTGCAATACTTTGCAAAACTAAATAGTTTTCTTATCAAAATCCATCTTTTTTTCATTTGTGGATAAAAAAACACCTACAAAAAATGAAGGAGAGAGATCAACTTATCAATATATATCAAATGATTCGATGTTAAAATTTAGATTTAAGCAAGAACTTCTATATTTTAGGTTGTAAATTCACAGGATTTCTTCCATAGCTATTATTAAAATTTAAAGGCATTCAGAACAATGTATTTAAATAAGAAATAAATCTCTCAACGTGATTGGCGACAAAATAAATTTATTAAACAGATAAAAAATATAAAAATTTTTTTAAGCCAATTCCTAGTTTGACCCACAAAGAAAAATTTCATTTTAGTTACTTTTTATTAAATAACTAGCTGTTACCCGCCCGCTTCGCTGGGAATTTCATGATGTTTTATAAATTTTTACTGCTTATATATATGTATAAATTATTGATATCTAAGTCCTGCATTAAGAATTCGATTGTATTGAAAAATATACTTATACCTGTAACTGTCGCCTGTTGATAAAAAAAAAGGGGCAGAACTCATCTAATTTGTGTTTTCCAAAAATCTCTAAAATTGAAGCATAGAATGGTGTTTGCTCTTTCGTAACCCAAAAACCAATTTTCGGTGGATCTCTACTCCGTAAATTGAACATGCAAGCCAAATTTCAAGTCTACATCTAACAGAAGAAGAAAAAAAATTTACTATCAATATCCCGTAATCCCGTTGAGAGCCGTTTTCCAAATAACCGCTCTTAGCGGATTTCAACTCAACAAAAGAAAAATGCAAACCAAATTTCATTATTATAGTCCTTGTAGCTCGAAAAAAGTAATTTTTTTTGCCAATACGTCCAAGTAACCCCCTGAACCCCCCCCAGAACTTGATTTGCTTAAAATACATTCTTAGTGGATCCCTATTCAACAAAAGAAACGTGCTTAACAAATTTCAAGTATATGGGTCTAACAATTAAAAACATGAATTTTTTTCTGTAACTCCTCTTGACCCCTCGCAACCCTCCTTGGGGGTCAATTTTCGTTTTACTCTTTGTTAGAGGAACTCTATTCCATGAAAGGAACATGCCTACCAATTTTCAAGCAGGATGATCAAATGGTTTAAAATGGAAATATTTATCAATTACGCCTCTTAATCTCCCGAAATTAAACTTGGTAGTTGATATTCACGAAACCCATTTTGTAGCGGTTCTCTACTTTACGAAAGGAATCTGTTTATCAAATTTCAAGACTGTACGTCTAATAGTTTAAAAATGGGGATAATTATCTATAACGCCACTTGAGCCCCCGCAACGCCACTTCTGGGTCTGTTTTCACAAAACCAATTTTGTAGGGGAATTGCACACTATGAAAGGAATCTGCTTAGCAAATTTGAAGACTGTGCGCCCAATAAATTAAAAATGCAAAAAAAAAAAAAAAAAAAAAATATCAATAACGCCCCTTGAACCCCCGCAACGCGGCTTAGGGGTCGATTTTCACAAAACACATTTTGTAGTGTATCTCTATCCTATGAGAGGAATCTGCTTACCAAATTTCAAACTGTGCGTCTAATAGTTTAAAAATAGAAATAATTATTTATATCTGCCCTTAACCAACACCCCTTGGGGGTCAATTTTTCCCAAACCTGTTTTGTAGCGGATATTTACTCCATGAAAGAAACATTCCTACCAATTTTCAAGCAGGGAGGTGAAGTAGTTTAAAAACGAAAATATTTATCTAGTACGCCACTAAATCCCCCGCAACGCCATTTAGAGGTCTTTTTTCACAAAACCTTCTTATAGCTGATCTCTACTCTATAAAAGAAATCTACTTATCAAATATAAAGACTGTGCATCTAATAGTTTAAAAAGTGAAAATAATTATCTATAACGCCCCTTAAGTCCCGCAACGCCACTTGAGGGCAATTTTCACGAAACCCATTTTGTAGCGTATCTCTACCCTATGAGAGGAATCTGCTGAATCAAGAATGTACGTCTAATAACTTAAAAATCGGAATTTCTAACGCCCCTTAAACCCCCGCCCCCGCAAACAATTGCTGCTAATTTGAAATTACAAACAGACACTTCAATTTTAAAAGCTTTTATTTAACTTACAATGTATGTATGTATGTATGTATGTATGTATGTATGTAATTTGTTCGGGTGGAATCTTGCAACTCAATTTTGAAGCTGATATCTTCCTCCCATTGAGCTGAAATTTTGTATACACGTTTAGTTTGGATGACAATGCATATTTTGACCATTTATATTCCGATATTGCATTAATTAAAAGATATTAATTAAAAACGTTAAACAAGTTTTGGGCGCCAACTTGGATATATCTGCATTGTTGTAATATTTTTATTGTTACAACAATGACAAAAGTTGGCGTCGAAAATCGGTTTTCAGCCAAACTGGAATTTCATAACGTTGCGCTATTGACAGTATTAATTAACTTTGTCTAAAAATAATTACATTTCTACAACGTAAAAACAATCTAATTTCTACAACGTATGCAATTTTTTTACAAATTTCTATCTATTTCCTTGGATTTAAATTCAAAACAAAAAAGTAGAGCTATTTTTCAAGTAGATTGGTACATTGTATACCTTTCTCAACGCTGCCAAGTTAAACTGAGATGGAGTATTGAAGAAATTCTTTAAATAATTTATCTAACTTTAATCTATGAAACTCAGACAAAAAATAATTACAGAATCGGAAAGATCATTTTTTTAATGTATCTTACCCATCAAAAAGGAACCGCTAGGAAAACAATAAGAGAAAAATATTATCTAGAAATGCAATATATTTTCGATTAAAAAAATAATTTTACAATAAAATGAAGTAATTTTTTAAAGAAATTTTCTAATTTTAAGCCTACGAGTAATTTAAATATACCTCATTTTATCACCAGTAATCTAAACACACACTACGACATGTGTCCTTCAATTTAATTACAAATAGAATCTGTTAATTTTATTTGAATTTAATTATTGATTTTTTCAAAATCAAGTTTCTAAAGATGATCTGAGCAATTAAAAAAATAGATTCTTACGTAGAAGATATTCAATGTCCAGCAAAAAATTATCATTATTTGATAAAACTTTCTTTTTTGATTACAAAATGCGTTTTTAGTCTTAAGCATTTTATTGATTAATACAAATATTTAAATGCCTTTTGAAGTTTTTAATAAACAATTAAAATTTTCTTCTAATATGTTAGAGAAATACATACCTTATCTTCAAATATTTCAAATAAATAATATATTCTTTAAGTTTTTCAAAATAGTCAAAATTTTAATTAAACATTTAATAACTTTATCATTTATGAAGATAATCTCACTAAACCTTTTTTTTTCGTGTGTAGAACAATGTTAGCCAAAATCTGCATGAAGATTGAAAAAATTGCTTAAAAATTACGGATTTAAAAAATTGTGTTTTTAGTCTAATACCATTTTGCGAGAATTAATTCAGCTAAACCAGGGATGGCGAACCAGCGTTCAATGAGTTGAACAGGCTGAGAAACCTGTCCAGCGATAACTAAAAAGTAAAAATAAATTAAATGTAAAAAACTTTTTTAAGAACAAGCTTTTATTTAAACGCGCTAAAAAGAATAAAATAAACTTTTCCTTTAAAATTTTTTTACTATCAACTTATAACGTCATTACACAATTTATATGATATAAAAGCTTGTCGCGAGATTTACCTGTGTAGATAAACAAGTAAAATAAATAACTTGACCTGATTGATTTTGGTTTTTAAAAATTCAAACTAAGTAAATATGAGTACCTAAATATTGCGACAAGCTTTTATATCATATAAATTGTGTAATGACGTTATAAGTTGATAGTAAAAAAAGTTTTAAAGGAAAAGTTTATTTTATTCTTTTTAGCGCATTTAAATAAAAGCTTGTTCTTAAAAAAGTTTTTTACATTTAATTTATTATTTATTTGTATAGATATAGATTGGGATTATAATAACTATTGTTTAAATGTGACTAAAATGTAAATAAAAAAAAAAGAAAGGATTAAAACTAACCTTAAAACTTATCAATTTTTTGCTTCTTGCATTGCTTTTTGCTTATGAAGCCTTGATTTATTATTTTTAAAAGTGCATCCGAAACAGCTCTACTTAACTGAACAGTGAGATAACTATCATAAAAAAAAATTATGGCACGTGTCAGCGAATTATGATGTGCGCGTAACACTGTTATGTCTCATGAAGAGCATCGGTCGCCAGTAACCAAAACAACGACTTCATTAGCTCCGCTTGGCGTTCAATTTGGCGTTCATCTTGGCATTCAGTTTCACGTTCACCCGTATAGTTTCCGTTCCCGTAAGAATACGGGAATAAAATGTAGCCTATGTTACTCCCCGTTAATGTAGCTTTCCTTTAGTGAAAGAATTTTTAAAATCGCACCAGCCGTTTCCGAGATTAGCCGGAACAAACAGACAGACAGACAGACAGACAGACAGACAGACAGACAGACAAAAATTTTAAAAACTGGTTTTTTGTTATGAGTACCGTATATACTTTTAGTGCATTAAGTAAAAAGCTGCTAATTTGAAATTACAAACAGACACTTCAATTTTATTTATTTGTATAGATTACAATTATTATAAATATAGGGGAGACCGGGGCAAGATGACGACTTTAACAGTTTTTTGTTGTTTGTTAATTTATTTTTAAGGGTAGCAAAATTAATTATGCATGAACTGTTAGAGTAGTCCTTTGTAGTATTAAAATATATTACCATTTAATATTTCTAATAAAAGAAGTAAAGGATAATTTTATTTTTTCATAACCTTAACAAATCGTCATCTTGCCCCAATACTGGGGCAAGATGACTTTTGCCTTGGGGCAAGATGGCGACACTGAAAAATGTTGAACATATTTTATTTTTTGAATATGTTACATGGTTTAACAAATGAAAATTGTGTTTTTTCATCTTACAAAGTATCAAACTAAGCGAAATGCATTGTAACGTAGTGTTGAAGTGTTTAGTTGTGTACCTAACAATAGTCACAAATAAAAATGCCCTTTTTATAATTGGAACATTCCTCATGTCATCACTCTTGGCATTTACAGCACTAGATCCATTCTTCTGTTGGAGGGTTCCTCTTCACAAGCAGGACATCTTATAACACCGTCCTTTGAAGTTGATAGAATTGGAGTGTTTGGCCTGAATTTTATAGACTTAGGCCTACAGGAACCGTTTGAGTTTTTTTACTCCCTTCTTAGCTTCACGAACTTTTTTTCTCTGTTTTTTTTTTTTTTAAAAACTTCCTGTTTTTCCTTCTGCTTTTCCCTTTGTGTGTGTGTTCTAACATTTCTTTGATAGGTGTGCTTGTAAGAATGCTAGAGCTCAGCTTTTTTTCCCTCACATTATTTTGTTTTAGGCAATGGTTTGAAATAAGAACTCTAACAGGCTACTTTGGTGCATCAGAATCAGCATTTGCCATAAGTTCTGGTTTTTCTGGAGGGTTTATATGTTGGTTTTCTATTACCGGGGTCTGAGAATTAGCACTATTATTTTCAGTTTCATCGCCAACAGCAGCATGAATAGTAGTTTTTACCGCAGCATAGTCATGTTCGCTAAACACAAGAGGATTATGAGGCTCGATCCCATATTATTTAAACCATTTCAACGTCATTTCCAACTGTAGCTGATTTGAAGTAAGTGATGCTCAAAACCCCACCAATATTTTTGTCTGTGATAGTTTGTTCTGGATGAGTGACCATAAAGTTGTCACATGCTTGGCTATAGTGCGTTTTAACTGTTCGAAAAATGACACAACAAAGGGCTAGAGACGATGTGATAAGTGTGACGGCAACCCAACCATGTTGATGTTTTTCGCTCTGCAATATAAGATAAGTTATGTGAAAAGTTATATGAGTTTTGTGATTGTCAAAAATCAACATAGTAGGAGATTCTTTGCTTGGTTTCACATGAAGAAAAAGTGCTTCAAAAAAGAGAAAAATGTGCCCTCATTGTTCCAGCCCTTATCATTACAGTTGTCTTCAGTTCCTAGTGGGGCTTTTTCTACAAGTTCAGGAAGCATTCGTTTTCTCTCAAAAAATCAGAAAAGGTGGCAGGTAAAAGCCACTAGCTCTAAAGCAAAAAATTATTGATACATTCCTTTCTGTTTAGGGGGAAGGACTTAGCGGATGGTAAAAATGTCTTCCTCTGGTCACACCCTTTCGAATGAAACCTTTCCCGATCCGATGGACCTCTTAGACCCAGAAGAGATGGAAGTGCAAGGTCGTGCGGACATACACAGATAAACAAGTGTTCACAGGATTTAATAGAATGGACAACAATAGTTAGTTTAATAAATTCCGAAACACGGGACAAGATGACGAGCTCGTCATCTTGCCCCAGACTGTCTGTTTAAAAATATTCGTTCTCATTACCATGAAGGAAGGCAATTAATTGACATTTATTGATGGTAATAGGTAGTATTTAAACCAAGTTACTCATAAATATTAAAGAGAAACGTTATATCTTACCTGTATCTATAGCAGAGCTTATTTACACAGGCATAAAAGTTATATCGTGGCAGCAAAAAACAATCAAAGCTTCACAACTAACACAAAAAGGGCGATTTCAGCGTGTCTATACTATTGTTTAACGAAAGGCCAAAAGGACAGCCAGTAGTATTCATTTGATGCGGCTACCTAGTGGAATACTAAAAAATTAAGACATTCGTCATCTTGCCCCACTCGTTGTCTTGCCCCGGTCTCCCCTATATACGTATGATATAGAATCCCAATATTATAATTGGCGCAATAGAAGGCGATTTTCCTTGCAATTTTCCATTTTCCTTTTTATATATGTTGTTGGACTATTATTTTTGTTTGTTACTGTTTATTCATTAATTAAATTTATAATTACAATAAAATAGTGTAGTAAAAATAAATCACATTCTCAGAAATTAGGACATCTCAGGTGGGATTCGAACTCACGACTTTGGATAAGAAGTCCAACGCGCTACAGCAACACAACGAGCGATTTTTCTTTTTGTATATGGTGTTGGACTATTATTTTTGTTTGTTATTATCATCCATTAATATTTGAAAAAACTGTATTAACATCAAGTTATCCACAAGAAGTTTAAAAAATGTATTTGAACTTGACTGGACGAATTAAAATTATTTTATTAGCGATTGAAAATTTGAACAAGAACTAATAGTAAGAATTGAAAAAATAAATTTAACGCAGAATATTAAATGGGACTGCGCAGATAATTTCGCAATGCGCATGGCTAGGTGATACTTGAACCACAAACTAATATTATAAATCTGTAAATTATATTGAAACTACTTTAAGATTTTTTGTTAACAAATAAAATGCTTTTTTTAAAAAAAAAATTGTCTTTTCATAAATTATTTGGATCTAATTTAAGTATTATTTAAAATTATATTTTTTAAAGTGTGTGTGTGTAAGTGGAATGGGGTTCCCCGAACACACACACACACACACCACACACACACACACACACACACACACACACACACACACCACACACACACACACACACACACACACACACACACACACACACACACCTCCTGTCATGACCTCCATGCTTTGACCTTTCGATTATCATAATCAATAACTACTTAACTACGTTTAAAACTATAGAAATAATATAAGATTAACTGACTTCTAAATTGCTATATTGATCTTTATTTAGTGATCGGGGTGCACTTCAATTTCATTTTGAAATTTAAATTTAATGGTTGCCAGATGCCATGTAACTTGGAGACCACATGAGTTTATTCCATTGTGATGTCGGCTCATTAGTCGAACACTCCCCAACAGTACTTGTCAATTTTGATGAACCTGATCCCCGGGATGCATAGATGGGACATTGTATCTTCCATAAAAGACTGGGTATTCTTTTCTCATGCCTAGGGGAAAACAGATGTGAATCGATTCTGAAAACGATTTTGATGTTGCCACACCTTTTTTTTCCTCCGACACCCAGACGATTTTAGACTCAGCGATCTATAGAAAGAACGCTTCTGTGAACAATATGCGTTGTGGGGTCACTTCGCACACGTGGATCACAATCTACTTGAATGAAAAAGAATGTAGGTCTGTTATGATAAAGACACACCCTCAGTGTCAAAGTGACAGGGCTCTTTATTGCCCTTCAGATGGTGAACTAAGTAGGGCGCCAAAGTTGGTTTCAGGCATGCCAGCCTATTATCTCCAAGCACTAGTGGAGTGAGACAAAAGTGAGGAGAGCTGTGTGCAGATCTGCTACACTCTCCAAACAGGTGGAGAGTGAAAGTGGCCCACCCATGGGGTTTAAAGGGTCGACTCGCAAGTTGACGGAGCTTTTTCGACATTCTTCACTCTTTTGCCCTAACTTCCGCTTCAGATTTTTGGATAGAGGTTACGGGGGTAGCCGTACCTCAAGGACCAAGGGAGATGAACATCGATGGCTATTGAAAAAGACGGAGTACTGGAATTGGCGGAGAAATGGCTTGAATGAACTGACTTTGGACTAGAACTTTTCACCTGCGAAAGGCTGTGAACATTAACAATTTACCAAAGAATATACTGTTTTGTTTATTTAATTTGGAATAAAACGCTTTTTTGGCAAAAAGCCGTGTGAGCCTCCACACGGTAATTTTACTTGCTCACATCATTACACCATTAACAATGAAATAAACATTTCTAATAATGTGATTCTGTTCAAAAAAGAATAATAAATAAAAAAAAAAAAAAAATAAGAAATTCTTACAAAAAATAAATTTTTGTTGATATTTATGATAATATATATTTTGTTTTCGCTATTATTTACTGGAAAATGGACTCTAGAAACATTCATGCATATTTCCACGCATATCCTTTTGAGCATTACTTTTCCCCGGATTAAATTCACTAAGAACCCTTTGGAGGGCTGACGTCCATAAAATCTGTCAAAACTTCACGTCCTCACACTGATGTGGCATGTTTGTGAATAATAGATTGCCATTTCAGGTGTCGTCCTCGTCACTTGACCCAGGTTCTAATTTAAATGGACCGTCGTCAATAACTTTTATGTAGCTTTTGAGTGATTGCACGACGTCGTGAGTAAATTAACGTAAAGAGCTGTTTAATCTTTTTAATATTAGTAAAATGCATTTTTATATTCTTGCAAAATAACAAAAATATCTTAAGTTCATGTTAAACATCGTGTATAATACAAGATATGTTTGGAATGTAGTTTCACATAAAGTCCAATTAATCTACTATGCACTTTTAAAATATATCTAATACTTCATTAATCGATAAGTATATAGAACAATTTCCTTTTAAATATTTGCATCTTGTGCATCAAACATTCGAAAATTTTGAGAAGTACCATATATATGTTTGATCCAAATTCCAAATGGATTTTGTATGTATGCAAAGTGTGTTCAAAGGACGCAGATTGCAATGTAAAACATACGCTATACGAATTTTAATGTGAAACCTTTTCGTTCGAGATATATCTTTCTTTTGTTTATTTGGAAGATATATACATGTGGAAATACGTGAGCTTTGTTTTTAACTCTCTCTCTCTTTATATATATATATATTAAGAGTTAAGAGTCTCATATCTCTAAATAAAGAAAGGAATATATATAAAGATGCTTAAGAATTTGAATTTTCGAAAAATTTTTCCGTTCTTGTGAATCTTGTTAAAGAAATAATACAACAATAAATAATTAATACAGCACAGTAATTAACTTTCTTTCCATTTTTTTATAGTTAAATTGATCAAAAAGAGTTGACCGTAATTTTTAAAAACTTTTTTAGATCAATTTCTCTTTTTTTTCTTTTTAAGAAAAATAAAAATTAAATAAAAAATTAGGTGTTCGAATTTCTAAAATTTTTTTTAAATTTTCTAATAAATTATAACGACCATATTTCTATACATTGTTTGCAAAAAGATGCATTTTTGCTGTTTAAAATTCAGAATAAAATTGTAATTGAATTTGCAATTTTTAATTTCGTAAATTTTGAAATATATTCTCTCAATGGTTTCAGTTTCTTTCAAGAGATGGCGCTTGTATCGTGGTAGATTTTGAGGGGAAAAAATTTGCATGAAATGTTGCCTAAATTTAGAGAGAAATAAACTCCACATAAAGATTAATATACTGATGCCATTCTGAGTGTGAAATAAACAGTTTTTGTTTTGGCGCTGATTTTGCAAATTTTGTTTATTTTTAAGAAAAATAAAATATCTTAGAGCAGTTTTGGACTCTAATGTGTTAAAAAATTTCTATTTGAGATGATTAAAACATTTTGCTGTAGCATAAATGTACGGACATATACCTTTTTTAGATCTAATACAAGGGATTTAAAAAATACCATAGTATGTATAAATGTAATACAAGTCCATAAAATTACGTGTAAAATGAAAAAAAGTTCGTAATTATGTATAAAATAGTTTTCATTCCTAACCATTACATATAAATAAATTTGGATGAGAATATTCCGTAATGGAAATGCTTGTTAACGAGATACAATTGAACAAACACAATCTGTTTTTTTTTTTTTTTTTTTTTTTTTTTTTTTTGCAGAGTAAATTGTTTGATTCCAGAACAGAAATGATTACGAAGAAAACATGTTTATCTTCCTACTTAAATTATTTTTTCCCCTTCAAATTCAAAAATACTTCCTTACTTTTAACAGAATTTAAATTACAAATCGCCAAAACAAAGGTTTTTTTTTCATCCTAGCTTAAAATTTTGAGCAGAATTCCTTGATAAATTAAGCTGAAACAATAACAACAAAAAATTAAATTTCCATTGTTTTTGACTTCGTGCAAAAACAACGTAGCATAAACATTAAGCTTGAAGAAAAATGTTTGTTCTTTTGTACTTTTCAACGTTTAATCGGAAAAATATGAACCGCATTCTATTTTCCTATGCTATTTATATATTTTAGTTTTATTTTATTATTTTTTCACAAACACTTCTCGAAAACATTTTCGAGAATCGTATAAACCAAAGAAGGGGAAAAATATGTGAATCCTTTTGTTTTGTATATTATTTTTTAAATTAATGTATGCTTTTTTGTGTGTATATGTATAATAATAATTTTAAATATGCCGTATATTTCCCTGTGTGAGCCGAGAATTTGTGGAGCTTCTTTAAAGTTAAAAATAAGGGGGTCAGCTTAGATACGGATCAGCTAATTTCGGAATAAAGTCGAAATATTCTGCTACATGAGGGCTTTTGTCCACGGACCTCGTCATTTTGAACCATAGTCAAGTGACGAGGCTAATCTAGGCAAAAGTATTCTGAGCAAAACGG
>BMAO01026123.1:17500-39652 GCA_019973975.1 Trichonephila clavata
CATCATCTGTTGACAGAATAGCATCGAAACGATTATCCGAATAAGTGGTTAATTGAACAATTTGGTAACAGTGTTTCTAAAACATTGATAAATATTTCACTTATTCTACCCACGGCACCACTGATATTATCGAATAATTTTACAGAATAGACTGTGTACTCCTATAATATTGTGATAGTACTAGAAGCTCGATACTATCAATAGTATTATAGATAGTTCGAGGAATTAAATTGGAGCAAAGTATATATAGGTTACGTAGAATTAGGAGGTTTGCATTGTAAATTATCTCAAACAATATTCTTGCTGTTATCTAGAATTTGAATCAAACTAAAAAAAATCCCATATATGAGATAGATGTTCAAAAAGGGTTATGAAACCAAAATTAATAAGGCCTCAATCAGATGACAAGGGTGGCAAATGGATTGGGATCCTACTTTACGACTTTGAATGATAACATATTTAACCACCCTTTGTAAAGTTTTGCAATTAAAATTTTAAGTACCAAGTTGCCATGATATTAAAACAAATGCTTCATTTGATTAAAATATCAAAAATAAATTTTTCATTGATATAATATGAGTTCAACAATGGTAAAAGCAACAATGGTAATGGCAGCAGATAAGTATTGATTTATCACATCAATACTTATTGGTCCAATAATCCCTTTGGTCACTGTGTTATTCGAATTTTTATATGTCTCTAACTATTCAGAAATAGAACACTGATGGTAAATCAGTTAATAAAAATGAACAATAAGTATTTAAAATATCGAATAACTCGTTATTATTGACGTTTGTAATTCTGCAATTGAAGTTCGTAACTCAACTATCTAATATAATTGATATTATCGATAATATTAAAAACGCCGATTGCACCAATAAAAGATTTCATACCTTGTTTCAGCGTCATGCCTATCTACTCAACATGACCTTTAGAGACATTTATTATTCAATATTTCACGAATCAGCAGTGCATTAATTTGTTTTTTCAGCATTAATACCTCACCCCCACGAGATTCATGGCATTTTATTCATTATTAGTCCTCTCAATATTCCAAATTGCTGTTGCGTACGTGATGAAGTTAGGGAAAGAAAGAATCAACCAGAGCTGCGCACAGCCTTCGAACTCATTGCTTATGTTCCTTTTCTACCCAATTAGCTACTCTTCCCAACCACTGTTCAACTGTAGTCTCACCCTACGAAAGATCAGTTGGTTTTTTCACTGCTTTAATATTTTTGATATTGAATAAATTTTTATGCAACTCAACTTAATTATTTTCTCTTTCTTTTATCAATTATGATGAGAGGGTAAAGTGAAATTTTAACTCGGTACTTCGTAATTTTTAATTTTATTATCGATACCTTAGAAACGCAACAGAAAAATCAACCATCCCCCCCCCCCCAAAAAAAAAAAATCAATAATATGACGATGTATAATGGAAAAAACTAACTGCAATAATTGATTTGGGAGATGAAAAATTTTGCCGACTTCCTTGCTACTCATGCTTCGATCACCAAAAGGCTTTTCTTCGAATCAAAAATGTTTTCTCCCCCTATTTTTGTAAATTCGACTGTTTCTTGTATTAATTTCAAAAGGTCCAATCTCAAATTCCAATCATTAGAAGACAGTTTAAAAAACTCAGTAGTTCTTTCGGTAACAAAATCCTTATGTAGAGACATTGTAATTAATAATAAAATTTTCAAAGAATATACACATACAGTTACAGGGATATGGAGCAACAAAGGCTATTATCCCATATACATAAAAAATATCAATAGAAAGGTTTTATTTATTGATTGCTTATTACCATCCACTTAAGGGGGCATAGTACCATGCGAGAAAAAAAATTGTTCGTTACCATATACATGCTACGATTCATCATAAGTTAACAAATTTTGCTTATTTTGATCTGAATTTTTTATTATCTATAACAATGTATAAACTTTAAGAAAACTAGAGAAATTTTGTTCTTAAATAAATACATTATTTTTAAAGAGATGATAAATATGTATACCAAATTTTTTAAAATAAAATTACTTACCTCATGTTCCCGCAAGATAATTTTTAAATTATACACTTTAGAATCTCAATTATTGCATTAAACTGAAGCTAAATGTAACCTTCATTCTGTATACCACTGAATTGAAGGATATCTTATATATAAATATTTTTTAAAATTTTCAATTTTTATACTGTTGCAAATAAAAATGTATTGATCAATTTTCCATAATAGTGGAATACAGAATAAAGATCTATGACTAGAATATGCATGCCGATTTTTGTAGCTCTAGAGTAAAAACGTTTTTTACAATCTTGCGGGAAAGTGTAAAAAACAAACTGAGAAAATCAAGTTTAAAGATTGACTTTTCAATAACTCGAATAAAACTTTATACATAATACCTAAAATGATCCTGCTTCGTATGTAGGACCTTTTAGTTCTGCAAAATGCTCATTTGTGGCTTTTCTTCTCATTCTGCTAGCCCTACGGGCCTCTAACGTGTATGATTTTGATTTAATTTCCGCATTTCTTATGCGTGCATAATTGGCCCGAAACAGCAGAAGTAACAGCAAAATGCCCTATATTAAAGCCAAGAGCTTTCATTATCTTTATACGCCCTGTCATTCCCTCGTTAAACATTACTATTGCCTCATTTACAGCTATGTCAACAATATTTTTAGACGATCCAGAAGTTTTGGTGCAGTACTTCCAAATAGTCGAGTTGAACGACTCATTAGCATTTTGCGTTTTACCTCCCAGACATTTTTTGAGCAATTTTGGTGCAGATAGTTCTGCTATTATAGGCTTTATTTTGTCCATTATGACAATTGGTACAGTATTTTTATCCTTAAATAAAGAAACACTATTTGTAGCAACTGCCTTTTGATATTTGCACCACGAAGTATCACCGACTGGGTAGAAGTGATACATAGGTTCATCATCAGTGGACCTATAATGACAATAAATTGCCCATATAGCCTGAAGCATATCTTTAGCAGAGCTGCGATTCCGTCTAATAGCATTGCCATAATAGGGGGTAATTGTGTCAATTAACTTATCAGTCAGTCGATTTTTACCGCTGATACTCTTACCATCTGATAATTTTTGGCCACGACTCATTGTTTTTAACTTTCGCAGCCTAGCACCCATACGCTTTTGTACGTGACCCACACATTCAACTTTTTCGTATGGTACTGTCTTTTGAAGCTCTGGGAAGGTTTTTGTTTCCCATCACCGATATACTTGATATATTTGGCATTTCGTTGTGGGACTGATCTTTGAAAGATCTGCTTCATCCCGTCTACTTCCATTTTACTGGAAGAAGCAATATGGTTCTTTATACAGTGTGATTGATGTTTTAGTTTCCACTCCTCATATGAATGTCCAGATTTTGGACCTCGCCATTTTTCACATCCTTTACAATATGAAGAAAGAACGGCAACATCAAGCACTTTTCCAGTAATATCTCCAATGACACTACACACACCAATACGTGAAGTGTGTCCGCGTGTTTTCCACGTACCATCACCACTGACGCAGATTTCGTTGCTTCCAGAAGCTAATATTTCTTCTTTCGCAGCATTCTTCATGGAGTCGTCTGCTACTTCACAACTGGCCAAATTTATTTTCAGCAGGATCTTTTCATATTCCTTTTGTGACACTGGTGGTGGCAAATCCATTGCTGTGCAAAAATATTTTATACCACAAAAACCTTGCCCTACTGTGCGCATAGCATAGGTTATTCGTGTATTTACTTCATAGTCATTACCTGAAGCAATAACTGGTGAACTTTTGAAAGTGGACAGTGTACTGCATGAGTAGCATTTAACATAAAATTCAGATACCAATCCATACAAAATCTTTTCTTTTAGAACTGCTTTAGTATTGCAGTTAGGACATGTTACAAATTGGGATAGTTCAGATAATAAAATATCAATGTTTATCAATCTATATCCATTAGATTGATTGGAATTTCTTACTTCCTTATCACGATCACTTTCCTTGCACAGTTTCTTAGCTGAAGCAGATATGCAATCAACATCAAGCTTATCTGATACTTTACGAGTATATTGGTTATTATGAAAACGTTTTCTCTTACGGCGATAGTCACTACCTCTACGTTGTGCTTTGCTAGACATTTTTTTGCGAATTAATAGGAGGCAAAAAAACTAAAATGAACAAAAATTTTAAAAACTTTTCTAAGAATTACAAGATAGAACTCTAACGCAGAAGTAAACAGTATGAAAAATACAAATGTAAACAAACATTACTTCGAACTAGGGCTGTGTTGAGTTGCAAGCTTTCTTCTCTAATTAAAAATAGATAAAATTAAGAATTAGAAACAACTGGGGAGAAAATAATTTCTATAACGCCATCCGTTTGAAAACCGAAACTTACGAACACGGTTTGTTTACATTCGGTTTAAATGGACAATCTGCTGGTGACGTTTGACATTTTTAATTGCTATTGCCGTAATTTTGGTCCGATTTTGATGCGATTTGTTTTAAATGCTATTAATAGTCTGTATTAATTTTTAAAAATATTTTTGAAAAACCGATTTTTTGAAGGTTTAAAGGTACTTTGAAGATTAATATGAAGTATTATACAAAGGCAACTAGTCAAATGACGAGAATGATACTCATTTGTTACCCCACTCTCCAAACTTCCACACCTCGACCGATTTAACATGCATTAGCTTTACCACAGTGCGGGTCTTTAGTGGCACCAGAACTTAAGCCCTGATTCAACAGAAGCAACAGTGACCTTAGATCGTGACTACGACCCTGACCTCTATATCGGGCAGGAATATGTAGCCGGAAAACGTTCAACACACAGACAAGGCATATTTACCACGATGAACTTGAAATCCCTTTTTTCGGGGTCAACTTTTTTTTGTAATTAGGTATCGAAAAATTATTCCATGCATCGTTTCCCGTTGGTGTGGTGTGGTAGGAGAGGGAGGAGCCATCTCAGGTGTCGTCCTCCTCACTTGACCATGGTTCAAAATTACGAGGTCCGTCGCCAAAAGCCCTCGTGTAGCTGAACACTGCGACGTTAATATTCACTCACTCACTCCAGGCATCGTTTAATACGGTTCTATCAACTCGAAATATATCAGAAGTGAGTGAGAGTTCTGTTTACGCCACACTATAAAACTGCACGATGGCTATTTGAAATGGATCTCGTAATTGTGAACCATGATCCAATAACGAGAACGACATCTGAGCTGGGATCCCCTTCTCCTAACTTCCCCATCACGCCAATGGGAGGATTTTGAATCTCGACAGATTTAACATGCATTGGTTCTCTCTACACTGCGGGTCTTCGGCAGCATTTGGGGTTAGAACTCATGACACGCAGGTCACGAGTTGATCCCTTGACTTCCAGGCTACCACGGTCACATGACGGTTCCTTAGGATTGCCATAAACATCCCTGATTCAACAGTGAGTGAATGAAAATTAACGTAGCACTGCTCAGCTACTCGAGGGCTTTTGACGATGGACCTCGGAATTTTGAAGCATGGTCAAGTGACGAGAACGACACCTGAGCTGGCACAACTCTCCTAACTACCACACCACACCAACGGGAGGACGTTTGAGCTCTCGATAAATTAAACATGCATTTATCCCCTACACGGCGGATCTTCAGCGGTACTAGGCTCGAACTACTGACACGCCAGCCAAGAGTCCGTTACCTTGACCCCTTGGCTATCGCGGCCACTCCGAGTGAATGAGAGTAAAATTAACATCGTATTTTAAGGCTGAATGAGAGCTATTGGTGGCGGATTTCGCAATTTTGAGCCATTGTCAAAAGACGATAATGACACCTGAGCTGGCATCTCCCTCTTTTAACTTCCACACCTTACCAACTTTAAGACGTTTGAGCGTCGTCAGATTTAACGTGCAGCGACCCACTCTACACTAAGTTCTTTAAACCCTAAAGTTCCCAACTCCAGATCTCAACTGAATGAACTAAAAGCGAGTGAGTGAATATTAATGTCGCACTGTTCAGCTACACGAAGGCTTTCGGCGATGAATCTCGTCCTTTTGAACCGTGGTCAAGTGACGAGGACGACATCTGGGCTGGCACCCTCTCTTCTGACTACCATACCAACTCCCCTACAAGGCGGGTCTTTAGTGGTACTGGGTTCGAACTTGTGACATGCCAGCCACGATCCGATTCCTTGACCACTCGGCTACCGTGGTACCCCCGATTCAACAGAAGCAACACCGACCACTAGTTCGGGAACATGACCATGACCTTTTTATCGGGCAGCAGTATATAGCTGAAAAACCTATTCAACAAACATATAATGTATTTTATGTAACTTGAAATTCCTTTTTTCTATGTTCAATTTTTTTTCAATTCTTTATCGGGAAGTGTTTTCTTGCTTCGAGTTCTATTAACTCGAAATAAAATGAAAATATGGAAAGGAAAAAAATTAAAATTGGATCACGGATGATCATGTGTCTTGATCATTTTCTTGAACATTTTGGACCCTCGATACACTAATAGAAAACATGATCGTTCTGATTTGCGAAGGTAATTGTCCGGAACTGAAGGTTACTACACTTTTCGCGGATCCCCTCGGCACAGACCCACTGTGAGGGCGCACTGTAATGGGAGGAAGGTTATTAATTCCTAGAAAAGGCCTCCCCAACAGCTAAAAGGAGGGGGGAAAGGGTTAGGGCTGATCGAGTTTGGGTCAATGGCCATAGATCTTTAGAATTACAACTTCCTGTCAGCCCTAATGCAACCACACCCACCTTTGGACGGAATCGATGAAAAGGAGGCTTCGAAAGAAAGGATTCAATTGGTGGAGATACTAGACCGTGTCTGTTCTGGTTGGATGTATTACGGGGTGTCAATGGATCTTTGGCTGCTAGAAACGTAGCATTTTACACAAAGAAATCAATTCGGTAGTTTATTGGTTGATTTGTAGGTTTTTGAATTAAAGTCATTCTAAATATACACGAGGGCAATCGGGGATGTACATTGTATTTTAAAATCTGAGTCATATGATGTCGACCCTTTTAGTTGATAGCCCTTTATCTCAACTTCCTCACCACGTCATTGAAAGATCGTTTCACTTAAAATGCGGAAACACTGTAAGTACCTTTGGTGGAACCATGTTTAATTTAATTTTTTATCAAGGTCACTCTTCAACGCAGATAGTGAGGGTTATTGGTGTCGCACCTCGTAATTCTGAGTCTCGATCAATGACCGAGGATGACACCTGAACTGGCATCACACTCTCTAAACCTTCACACTATTTTGAGAATGACCTCCAGTTGGTGTGGAAGTTAGGAGGGGGAGGTGTCAGCTCGGGTGTCGTCTTCATCACTTGACAATGGTTAAAAATGACGAGGTCCGTCGTCAAAAGTACCCGAGTAGCTAAAGAGTGCGACGTTAATTTTTACTCACTTGAGAACTTTGAGCCTCAGCAAATATGTGAATCAGTCCTTCTATACCAGTGATTCTCAGCGTTGTTTTTTTTTTGAGGTACACTTTTAACAATATATAATTTTGTGGCACACTAACAATAAATCAATTTTAAAAGAATTTTACTTATCTGGGATATACAGGTAAAATAGTTGGTGAAATTGTCGAATCGGCCACTGGTCCGCCAAATTTTGAAAAATCGCCAACTTAGCACGTTTTTACGCCGCTATCCGACTTCTTCACCGATACAAAATCACGAGGGTTACCAGATTTGACGCATTTATCGGTTTGGCGAAAAAACATTTGGCGAGATAAGTGGCTGATTCGATAATTCAATCAAATAGTTTATGATAATACTTTTCAATGTTAAGCAAAATAATATGCAGGACAAAGACAACAAAATATTTATTGAGTAATTAATTACAAATTAATAATAAGAATACATTTACAGTAGAACGTCGTTTATCCGAATCCATTGGGACCGGACATCGTTCGGATACGCGATTGTTCGGAAAACCGAAAACCGAATGCGATCCATGCAATATATGATACTGGACACTATACAAATATTGAAAATCATCCTATGCGGGAAACGTGCTTGAAGAAAAAGCAAAATAAATGCAAAATGTCGCAATTTTACCTTGATTGGAGAAAATAATCACTTATTTTTCGCTATACCATTGTACATCTTCGTTTTTTCAATGCAAGGTCTTTGATTCTCTTCAGCAGCAGTAGTTGAGTAGGACAGCACTCTGATTGTTGTTTGTACCACTCCATAGCTGTCTCTAACGCAGCAAAAGCATCAGCATTTGATACTTTCATTGTTGTTGTCCTCGTCTTCATCCGTTTCATCGTCGACAGGGTCGGATTCTTCTTGCCCGGAAGTCACAATCTCGTCATCATTTAGCATTTGAAATCCATAGACTTCTGCATCGCATGCCATCCAGGTTTCTACATTAAAAAAACTCAATGAAAGATCATATATACATCCTCTCACTTGGAAAACAAACTGACATAATATTCCGCGCAGAAGTTTACCAAATAACAACACACAGCTGAAATCCCCCAAATACCCCTCACCTTGGGTTTTCTCGTCACTTTTGGCCTCACAGGAAACAACCGTTGAGCATTGCACTGTTCGAAAACGTATCCGGACTTTGGTTCAGATATTTGACGGTCCGGATAATAAACGTTTGGATAAACGACGTTCTACTGTAATACAAAATTTGAGCTGGATGATTTGTGATATCGTTTATATTGAGTCGTGAAAATGATAATGCCGCTCTCATTTCGTCATCTACATTTAAAAGTCTCAGTCTTTCTTTATACGTGTTAAAAGGCTGAAAATCCGAATTCACGCAAATAAGACATAGAAAATTGTAGTAATATTTGAAAGGTTTTTTTTTGCTAATAGAAGATAATCGTTTTTAATTTTAATCCAAAATGAATTAATTGACTCTTCCGAATGCTTTGAAATTAAAGCTTGATTATTACAAAGCGAAATGAGTTTTTCCTCTTCATTCAAAGTTAATTCATATACAGATGTTATCACAAAAGGATTATGATTCCAATCGAATTTTTTGTATCCATCTTTCCACTAAACGTTAGTATACAAAACTACTCTTACTTTTGAAATAGGCAAATAATTCGGTTCCGGATTTTATCTTTTTCTCAGAGTATAATTAACAGTTAAAAAAATTTGGGTGTGGCACAATAAAGTGTCCTGGCTCAGTGGTTAAGAGTTACTGCTCTATATGGTCGTAGCACCAAGACTCGTACCCATGATTCGACAAAAGCACTACCCATAGTAATTAACGAACGCATTACCCGCATTAACGAACTCTCCGCCACCGCTAGTTTTTTTAAAGTGAAGACTTCTTTAGCCGCGTTGGGGACTTTTTGGTAGGGGGAAATCTAATGGGTTCGAGTCACCGACATGCTCATTACTGGCGCAAACGCAGTGTGCTGTTCGCCTTAGACACTTTTTGGATGGGTGAAATCTCGTGCGTTCGCGTCACCGACATGCTTATAGCAGTAAATCTGTAGCTATACAGCTGACGTAGAGTACTGTGTATATCTTATTAGTGAAACTGAATGGATTTAGTGAAAAGTTCAATGTGTATATACTGTGCATTGTTGAAATAGTGTTTTTGTTTGATTATTATTTGAATCGTTTAATTGAAGAATCATTGTGCAGTATAATAGTGAGTACTAAATAAATATACTAATATTTTTAAGATTAAAAATAAATATGTAGGCGAAATATGCGTTGCTCGTTGCGATTCCGAGAATGGGCATTACATATTAATGGTTGTCGTTTATATTTCGCCTAGAAAATCTATGAGACAGATAAAACAATTTTTATTCGAAAATTTGTTGATTTATACAAAAGCAGGTTCTGAAATACTCGAAAAAAGATTTGGCGAAAAATATGATAATGTTCCGATGATTTTAAGTAGAGACTTCACTATTAATTTTGCAGATGACAAAAATCTACCACTAATTGAATTTCTAAATGAAACACTTAATTTAAATGTCCAATGATCGAAAACTCAGTACCACAAAATATAAAACGACGATCGATGCTGTTTTTACACGCGATACTTAGATAAATTTGAATCAAACTTTTTCCTTGCTGACTTTAGTAACCATACGCCTATTGTATCTTTTTTAGAACAAAATGAAATAATTGAAAGTACAAAAAGTCTAAGTATTGTTGAAATAAATGATGGCAATGTTGCAAACAATTAAAATGTTAAAAATCAATTACATTGAAATTTAAATAAACAAATAATGATTGTATATTAATTATTTCAATTGAATTGTATTTATATTTTGTCATAATCTTGTACAGCCCGTAATACATTTGAATAATATAAAACCATAGAAACCATGCATTTAATTGTTGCTCGGAGTGTCAATAGATGTGAAAATCAGATTGATGTTGATAATTTTAATTCAATCATAATGAAAGTTCAAATTTTAATACTAAAAGTTCTGTTTTCACTTCTATCGGCAGTCTCTATAACTGCGAATTTTTTAAATAAGGAAGAATATAATATATATATATTATTTTCTGTTACACAAAACGGATATATTTCTATGAATTGATTGATCGATTGTCTTACTGACTTCTTATTTTGAAGCAGCATGGGAGCTATTGTGACGGATCCGCTCCTGAGCTGATCGGCACACCCTTCTCCAAACTTCCGTACTACTCCAATGTTAGGTCTTTGAGGCTCTATAGATTCAATGTGCGCCATCTCCTCAACACAATAGTCTTTTAGTGGCACCAGGAATCGAGCTCACGATTTGGCAGAAAATTAAATTTCTGCCGACAGAGGGAACATCGCAGCTCATTTCAATAACCATTGGCAAGAGAGGCAGTTCGAAAATCTTGTTACATTGGTCAGATTCGGTTTTTGCTGCAGTGGCGAGTGAGTGAATATTAACGTCGCACTGTTAAGCTACACGAGGGCTTTTGGCGATGGACCTCGTAATTTTGAACCATGGTCAAGTGACGAGTCTGACACCTGAGCTGGCATCCCCCTATCCTAACTACCACACCACACCAATGGTAGGATGTTTGAGCTCTCGACAGATTTAACGTGCATCGCTTCCCTACACGGCGGGTCTTCAGTGGTACTGGGCTCACACTCATGACACGCCAGCCATGATCCGATACCTTGACCACTAGGCTACCGCGGCCTTGTTGCAGTGGCAAAACTGCAATAAAAGCGGACGGAAAGTCTCGTAATTTTCTAAGACTCAAAATCAGCTCTCGATGTCATTTGCAATGGAGATACCAATCGGACACAAGGCATTAACATTCTCCCCAGGCAGAATAATGAACCAAATATACTCCAGTAAATTCCTGCCCCCGTGGGCATTGGGGGAAACGAATGTGCCGACGGCCTCTCTAAGAAGGCTCGGGGGACTTGGATCAGCCTTCCATTGTCACCTCGGAGGATACAAACACTGTCACCAAGCGCAAAATTTCTTAGTAGCGTTTCATAAAACCAACCCTCGCAGAGCTTAATTGCCTTAGAAATTTGTCGTCTACAGTAGCAAGTCTCATCCACACAGGTCATTTCAAAGGTATGAAAATATCTCCAGATCATTCCCGATCTTACCCCATCTGCAGAAATTGTCCGCAAATACAATTAACACCAGACTGTAAGGCCATTATTGCATCTCTTTTTAAACTTGATGCATCACCACGGGACAATTTTTTACTGTCCTCAAGCTCCTGACATGGCCTCGCTTGTTATTGGGGTTTTTGTACTAATATAGAAATGCACTAAGTCCACAGACAAGACAAGAAGAAGAACTGAAATGTAGTATTACAGCTTTGAAGGAGGATTTACAAGTTTAATCGAATCGAGTTTCAAAATCTTCACTTGCCAGTGGTGCAAAATAGTGAAGTTCGTCGCCATTAGCTCACGTATTTTTTCAAGCCTAGACGTTAAAAGAATTAGCCTCCCCCCATTAAGGAGAGACATACCGAATTCAGTATTTATTTAGAGGTCACTCAAGATAATGAGCCAAGAGTCACAGGAAAACCCTAGATACCGTAAACCGTTGGTCTATAAACTGTTTCACGGAACCTTGGGGTACCACGAGGCATACCGAGCGGTTCCATGAGTCATTAAACGTTTGTCCAAATATAGCAAGCTCATTCCAGCCCCATTAAAGTTGAAGTTTTGTTTATACGTATTATTACTTTATTTTTAAAAACTTTTATTATAATGTAATAAAAGAATATTAAATTTTTTTTTTTTGGTATTGTGAATATTCTGTTGCATAAGGACCTCGGGTTCCACGAAATAATTTTGTACCTAAATAGTTTTCTGATTAAAAAACATCTAAAAGAGAACATTTTCAAAAAACAAAACAAAAATGAGATATCAATCATTGGCATAGACTAGTAATTTTAGCGCGTTTTTTACATGTTGTATTTTACAATAATGCAACTAATGAACTTTTTACTAACAGAAAGTAGTGTGTGTGTACTGTACCCCTCCTCTAAATGTACTAATATTGAGCTGAAAAGAAATAATGACACAAATCTGTATCAGCACTATAAAAAAGCAAAAACTAGCGAAATTCAGGAAAATTTGTAGGAAAATTTGGAAAAACTATGGGAAAATTTAAATAGGATTCGGCTCATCTAGGGCACAAATGCGACCCCATGCCGAAAACTCGAGGTCAATTGGTTGCTTATTGGCTGAGAAAAAGGTACGACAAAATATGGAACGAAGACGAAATTTGCGTCCTAATAGCGCTTTGGTTCCACTACGTGAAAAACGCGCTCAAAAATATCTAACATATTTCCCAGAAATAAGCGTGAATGGGTGAACGGTTCATTTTCGAGTACTACGATAAATCAGTAGGCTGGTCAATGAAGACGGAACAACAGATTCGACTTTAAGATCTATATTTAAGCAAGAATAGCTTCTAAGTTTTAGGTTGTAAATTTTCATGAAGAATATACACAGGGGTTTTCACACAATCATAAACATTTTAATGCCATCCCCCCCCCAAAAAAAACAATAAACTTATCAAAAGTATTTCTCAATGTATATGATAAATATAAACAAATTAAATGTTTTTTTCCCCAATGGGCTGCGGATTGGTATTTTTACCATTTCAGACCCAGTACATCCCCAAGAGCTGGTATCACTCTTTAGTTCGACGCCGTATAGGCGGATACCAATCGCCGCAGGTAATTTTGACGCCCAATTTCCTCCACAGAGGGAGGCACTTGAACTCTGACGATGCAAACTTGTACCAGGATTTTAATTTTGCCGAGAGAGCCCAAGCCAAGCAGACACTCTAGGGATCTTTTAAATGCCGTATAATCATACGACATGGCCGCTTTCGATTTTCTGCATCACGAAAATCCACCTACTTGGGCCGGGGTCGAACCCGCAACCTTTGGTGCAGAAGGCCAGCGACAAACCAACCACGCTACCCAGCTGGTTACAAATTAAATGTTACTGCAGTTAGTTTCAATAGAGCTAGACTTCGACAGTTTGAGGCATATAAGATACCATGCACATTGTCTTGCCTGCAGTTTCTCATCATCTTCATCAACTCAAGCCCATCTACTTCCTTCCACATCCTCAGCAATACCATTTGAATCTCTCGGTCACCCCTTTATTTCCATTGCTACTACTACTACTACTTCCCCTGACAATAGCCTAAATACCTTTGCTTCATCTTTATCAACTGAAACTCTCCTATTTCAAACAACTTCTGACAAATTCGCCCCTCTATCAACTAAAATTTAGCCATATGTTCCCGTACTAGAGACTGCCGCTACCACATTCAATAGTAAACCTTCTAATGTATCTAAAAAAAAAAAATTCCAAAGATTTTAAAACAAAATCCAACCAACAGGAGAAAGTACACTAAAGAACATAAGACCGAAATCAAAATTAAAATGACACCTCACAAGCCCTAGAAAAGTTTTGTTCATTACTCATCAGAAGATGAAAAATTAATGAATAACGTTCACGGAATGGTTTCCTGCATATCATGACCCAATCAGAAATCGAAGAAAATAATTAAAATTTAAAGTTTTAAACTTCAGAAATGTCTCATTCAATGAAATTGGATGGGAATATGATTTTCGATGTTATGTTTTAAAAATTTCCTTTTATATTCGTAAGAATTTTTAGATTTTACATTGCAGAAACTATATGCATAAACTACAAATGATTTTAATGAATTTAACTTTTTAGCTATTTACATCAGATTATATTAATCTTATACCTTCAATCCGTTTTTAAAATTTTAACGTTTTTTAAAATAAATATTTGGCGCAGTTTAGCCAGAATTAGCTCTTGCACCATAAAACTCCACACTCACTCACTCATTCGACTCTTTGAGTGAAAAAAAATGCAAGCATATTCCAACTACTAAATATAATCCATGGGTAAGTGACACTTAGAACACAAATTAATATTACTAAATTACATTAATATAATATAAATATTATTTAATGGAAAGTACAGTGCTTTTCTTTGATTGTTTTTACATAAAAAACCAATACCCACTTATTGATCTTCTCTAAATATTAAGATATATTCTTCTGAGAACGGAAAAGGAATCCTCCAAAAAACTTTGTAGTCTTAAAGGTTACGCGAGTTGAAAAAGTTTGCATTAAGCTAACTTTAAAAAAATGTTCATTGCGTTAGTTTTAACTATCCGAAGAGGCTCATTTGACCGATGTTAGTTAGTTATAGTTACACTTACGTCGCAGTATAGAGCTATTGGCGACGGACTTCGTATTTTTGTGCCATGGTCAAGGGACAGGAATACCTGATCTGGCATCTCCTCCCCTAATCTCCACAACACACCAACGGGAGGACGTTTGAGCCTCGACATATTTAACGAGCATCGACCCCCTCTACAATGGGGGTCTTCAGTGATACTAGGCTCGAACTCATGACATGCCTCTGCTACGAATCCGTGACCTTGATCACTAGGCTACTCATTTGACAGAAAGGCCAAAACAAACAAGTCTCCATAATTCTTTTTTTATTCTTACTGATTACATCAAATAGTTGGATCAAAATATAGAAGAAAAAGCCGAAGAAATTGTTATGATCCAGTTGTAAACCGAAACAAATTTCTAGTATTGCGAGATTATATAAGCAGGCAATCATTAAGAATGAACAAATGCATCATTACAAATATTTGTAATGATTATGGGTAATGGGTTTATTTCGTTAGCCATTAAAGGTTAAGAATTACGAACACAAAACTGTTTATTATAACAGTTAACAAAAAGGGGACAACACAATTACACAAATACTACTTTAAGTTAAAAACTTAAACCCGCGCGCGTCGTTACTAAGCCAAAAAGTTCATCTTATGTAAGTAGGCTAACTCTCTCCTTCTCCTTGGCTGGGTCTGTGGTTCGTCACTCGCCTCCCTGCGAAGCGAGTTGAGTCACGTGTCAGGGAGCATGCAGTGCCGCCCTCCGTGGGCTTTTCACACACACACACATATGTATTTCCTCTACACTCGATATCTAGGAAGCGAAAGGTAATGGGCAACAAAAGAGGCTGCATAAACAGGGTAAGATCTCTATCCCTTTGAGAGGTGGTTTGAGGCCGCGGTAGCCTAGTGGTCAAGGTATAAGATCCGGGTTGGCATGTCATGAGTTCAAGGCCAGTACCACTGAAGATTTACCATGTAGGGGAGCGATGATGTTAAATCAGTCGAGAGCTCAAACATCCTCCCGTTGATGTGGTGTGGTAGTTAGGAGAGGGGGTGCCAGCTCAGGTGTCGTCCTCGTTCACTTGACTATGGCTTAAAATTACGAGGTCCATCGCCAAAAGCTCTCTAGTATAACTGAACAGTGCGACGTTAATATTCACTCCCTTGAGAGGTGGTTTGATAGTGAAACCATCTATTCAATGTATAAGAGTCGGAGCAATTTGATATAAAGTATCCTGATGATTTTACGACGTTTATTTTATAGTATGGCCTACTGTTAAACATTTCTTGTCCCTCTAATATGAGAGATTTTTAACTTCGTTGAAAAGCTTTGTATTTTAAGTTTGCGCAAGAGTGAAAAACACAAAAATCAGAAAATGTAGCCAGCGTTCGGGTAAATACGTACTTGGCTTTAGTCAGGCCTTGGCCCCCTCCCCTCTTCACGAGGCAGGGGTTGTGATAGCATACGCTACGCCGCTTCAATGTACATATATACACTTCAAGACGCTTTGTTCATTTGTTATAAACGGTCTCCCAACAATGCACGTTCAGTTGCTTTCAACGCAACAACAGCCCACGCTTGAATGAAGGCGAAACTTTCAATGGCAGTGACATTATCAATAATTTGATAGATAATGAAGACGGACAAGAACCGGATTCTTCGAGAGTGGATAAAATATATGCAGAGATACAGCTTTCCAACAAATTGGAAAAGCATTTTCTTTAAATAGATGTCAATTCTGAAAGGAGTATGAAATTTCACAAAAAGAGCTTCAATCCTGCATATCTGGCAATCGCGACATTTACAAGCAACTGACCTTATAGTCACAAAAACTTTCTACTTTATGGTGCCAAAAAATAAATCAAATGAAATTGTATCTTCAAGTGACACGAAAGCAATTTTGAACTTATTCATCACAGGATGAGGAGTGCATTGGATTAAGATGAGTAGCAGGGAATTATGAATGTACATTTTGAAAACTTCTTCCTGTATATGTTACCGGCAAAGTATGAAATACCGGCATTCTATACAATGCCGGACGTTTTTAGGCAAAGTATGATAAATGAGATTTGTTACATACTTTGCCTAGGCATTGTATAGAATGCCTAAGGCTATTTAGGAATAGTATGAAAAAGGTTATAATAAGGATATTAATGGCTTACATTCCTAAAAGTACAAATGTTATTCTCTGACAAAATAATGAGATTGCCATTAAAAAAATTATTCAAAATATACGCACAGGAAAATTAAAAAGTTATACCCCAAACAAAATTTCTCTTATTAAGGAAAACAAAATCTATATAAATAAAAATAAATGCGTCTGAGTCTCTCATGCCTTCCTAAACCGCTCCTCCCATTGATTACGATGAAACTTTGGGAAATGGTTGGACGCATGCCCGCAAAGATTTCCGAGTCAGTAAAATTTGCCCCTAAGAGGGTGCAATACCATCACCTCTTAGGTGGTAATGGCAATATCCCTAAGGAGTGTTAGGAATAAATATACCCGTTTTTGGAGCTATCAGACCTAGAAACGTGTTAGGCATGTTTCTTTCAAGGATTAGAGGTCCGCTACAAAAGGGGGATTGACAAAAAATGAATCCTTAGGGGCGTTGCGGGGGCTCAAGTGGTGTTATAGATAATTCCTGTTTTTGAACTATTGAACCTACATATTTGAAATTTGGTAGGCCTTTTGCGTTATAAAGTTAATATTCACTACACAAGGTTTTTTTTTACAAAAAATGAATCCCAAAGGGTTCAATTTTGCTATTAAGCCCCGAAGGCTTAAGGAGCGCCATATATAAATATTTCAGTTTTTAAATTATAAGACCTACACGCTAGAAATTTGGTAGGCCCGTTCCTATCATGGAGTAGAGATCCGATAAGTCGTTGCGAGGGCTTAAGAGGCGTTCCAGATAAATATTACAGTTTTTGAACTTTTAAACGAACAGACTTGAAATTTTGTTGGCATGCGTTTTTTTAATTTAATATAGATCCACTGAAAACTGGTTTTACTGAAATAGATTCCTATTGGAGCGGGGATTTGCCGGGACTAATTAAAAAAAAAATAGTTGTCTACTTACTACTTAGCATAATGAAATTTAATATGCATGTTACATTTGTCGACTGGAAATTCGCTAAGAAAGGATTTTACGGAAATTGACTCCTATGGGGGAAGAAGGAATCTTTTGCACGGCGTATTGATAAAAAGTATCCTAATGAAATTTGGCATGTATGCCTCTGTTGTTGAATTGAACGAGTTTGTTGAACGAGGCTTTCAGGAATCGACTCTCAAAGGTGGTTACTAGAGCTTATTGATAAATAAATTCCGCTTTGATCTAGTAAATTTAGACTCTAAATTTGGCAAGCATGTTTATTTTAGAGTAGAGATCCACTAAAAATGGGTTGTGTAAATGACTTCAGAAGGGTTAGGAGAGAGTAAAAGATGGTTCTTCAATTTTAGAAATTATTTGGAAATTGTCCTTTTTCAATTCTTACCATTAACTCGCTCTCTAAATATTTATCTGGAGGGCCGTGGGTAGCCTAGTGGTCAGACCGGAAGGCCTGGGTTCGATGCGATACAGGGACAGGATACGCGCGCACACATTGAAATATTTATTTTACAACATTAAGAGGTAAAAAATACTTATTCAATTTCTTATTTTTTTAATAAAAGATGTTTAAGAGATGCACAATACACTCATAATACAAGTGTAATTTTAAATTTATGCTGTAGAAATAGTTGTATTTTATACATTGGCATAAAAAATAAATATCTTTGAGGAATGGAATTTTAATATGCAATAAAATTTTAAATCTATATTCCGACTGTCTCCCAATCCGCTCCGATTGTTCCAGAAATTGAATCATTGCAAACATTTCCTACCATGGGACACCCCGAAGGATATTGGGAGATGGATTTTGCTCGCCACAGCTACGATGTTACAAATCCTTGGGCTAAAGCACACCCCTCCCCAGTGAGTTTTATCGAAAACATACCCAGCGGAACGCGGATAGCTTCCAATTCCAACGTTTATAAGGTTAGTTTCTTAGCAAATTAAAAATTTGTACTACAGTCACGTGATTGGGACGGCACCCATTTTCCAAACTTGCACACCCCATCAATGCGAGGACTTAACTCGGCAAATACAATTGTAGCAGCTTCACTATACGATACCAAGTTTATCACAGAAGAATGAGCCCCCCCTTCCTCTTAAAAGTTACGACCCCAGCTTCAAGTGAACTATAATCTTTAGTTAAAAATATACACCATGCATTCAATCAAATCGTACAAGAATGATGCTTTGTTGAAGGGTAAAATAACTACCGTATAAATGCACATAAGTTATAAAAACAGTAAGAAATTCAACCATTTGTTTAGAAAAAAATGTTTATATCTGAAAGATAACCTTTGCAAGTTAGTTCAAAATAGTTCCACTTACAGTCATACAACAAATTTAGAAACTACAAAATTAAAGTTGATTAATTTACAAAAATAAAGTTAAGGCAACTTTTTTGGTCTTAAAGTCCTTTTTTCACCTCCATTTTGTCTTCTTCGGTAACTTTTCTTGGCGATTCGTTGCTTTTCATCCTGGAAGTACCATCCTAGCCTACAATTGGAGGGTCATCAGCAGGCAAAGTTTCCTGAATCTTCTCTGAAGTATTTGTGTCGATTGCATTTTTAGGGTTATCGTCAAGCAAAGTTTCAGTGTCAGAAGAACTCGAACCCTCTTCGCTTGAGGAGGACTCGGCAAACTCAAGTTCTAGCTGTCGTTTCAAGTCAAAATCTTTTTTTTTCTCCTGGATTGGCACACATTTCAGTAAAGAGAGAATGTCATTCTTTTCAGGGACTTCGGCGGTGTCTTTCACATAGTAATAAACTTCACGGACTTTACTCACGAGGACTTCCATACCTTCCCTAATGAACTGGTCATCCAAACGAGGGTGCAAGATGTTGATCAGTTGAATGGGTAGCAAGTGAAATTCGTGGCAATCTCTCTTATATACAGACTCGTCTCCTCTTGGCTGGATGACCAAGAATTCATCCTCTGTCCAGTAGGCTGCCAGGTTTTCCGTGGAACAAGTGGGGGATTCAGGCATTTTGTAGTTGTACGTACAGTCCCTACTCCACTTTAAGTCTTCTGTCAATTCCCTGCTGTCGTGCTGCATGCGGACCTCTACTCCTGACGCATCGGACGTAATCTTTACCTCCGACGGTTCAAGGCAAAAGACATTGAGAATCACTCGGAAATCGACAGGATCAGTGCTCAATTTGCTTCGCTCGAATTCCCCATAGCTATCGTATAGCATAGGAGATAAAATGACTGGCTTGCCTGTGAAGCGAAGCGCTGCTTTTGCCAATCTCTTCGTGTAGTCATTCATGGCTTGCAACTGGAAGACGAGCAAAGTGCTGGAAATTATAACTGACTTCAGATCGCCGAGTACAAGAGTGTGGTTAAATATATGATAGGCAGAAAAAAATATGCGCGCGCTATCTATGAATCGATATAAGATTAGATTGCTTGATTTAATTTTGTTTAAAAATACCTCATATTTTAGTAAGGGTAGCTTGCTTGATAGAATGAGAGACTCGAATGAGTCAGTGAGTGAATATTAACATCACACTGTTCAGCTACTCGAGGGCTTTTGGAGATGGACCTCGTCATTTTGAACCATGGTCAAGTGACAAGGACGACACCTGGTGCTGCTACCCCCTCTCCTAACTACCACACCACACTAACGGGAGGACGTTTGAGCTCTCGACAGATTTAACGTTTTTTCTTCTTCACGGCTGGTGAGAGACGCGAAACGATGGCCTGTGGACTCAGATCTCGTATGTGGCAGCGGTAGCCCAGTGTTCAAGGTCATGGACTCGTATCTGGCATGTCATGAGTTCTAACCTAGTGTAGAGAGGGCCTCTGTATGCTAAATCTGTCGTCGTTGCTCAAACGTCCTAAAGTTGGTAAGGTGTGGAAGTTAGAAGAGGGAGATGCCAGCTCAGGTGTCATCCTCGTCTTTTGACAATGGTTCAAAATTGCGAAATCCACCACCAATAGCTATCATTCAGCCATAAAAGGCGATGTTAAAAAACTCTCACTCACTCGGAGTGGCCGTGGTAGCCTAGTGGTCAAGGCTACGGGTTCGTGGCTGGCGTGTCAGTTCGAGCCTAGTACCGCTGTAGACCGCTGCGTAAGGGAGCGATGCACGTTGAACCTATCGAGAGCCCACACCTTCTCCTGTAGGTGTGGTGTAGTAGTTGGGAGAGGGGAAGCCAGATCAAGTGTCGTCCTCCTCACTTGACCATGGCTCAAAATTACGAGGTCCGTCGTCAAAAGCCCTAGAGTAGCTGAACAATGCGACGTAAATATTCACTCACTCACTCGGATCTCATATTTAGGAAAAACTATCACATGGCGGAGGAGTTAGTTTTGATCCGTCTTAAAGACCTAACATTGCAGGACCATGGACTAGGTGAGTGAGGGTCCGCTTGAGAGATCGTTTCGGCCACTTGATTGGTACTTATAAAATCAACTCACGAGATCTATCGCCAATATCTATTCTAGTACAGTGTTTATGTAAATATCGGTCACAGTAATCGAGTTGTCAGGATCGCGAACTCATGGCTGGTGTAGATTCTTGATGAATCGTGGGTTCAAATCTAGTTGCAACTAAGGACCTGCCGTGTATAGGAGCTGGTTCACGTTAAATCTGTTGGGGCTCAAAGTCCTGATGTTAGCCTGGTGTGAATGTTTTGAGATTAGATGCCAGTTCGCATGTCGTCGTCAAACTTCCGAGGTGATTTGTCAATAGCCCTCGCGTTGCTTTGAAGTGAGGCGTTAATAAAAATCAAATAAAATCAAACGACGTAAATCACTTTTTATTTATCCAATGGATTATAGCATCTTCAGTTGATACATTGTTTGTTTGTTAACGACACCTTTAGCAGCTAGCTATATGTGAGATATTGGTGACGGACATCGTAATTTTAAACCATGATCAAGTGACACCTAAGTTGGCATCCTACTCACCGAACCTGCTCTTCTTATCAACGTGAGGACTTTGAGACTGGACGGATGAAACGTGCATCAACAATGCCAGTTTATCCATTGGATGTTTGGGGCAGGCGCTCAGGGGTCCAATAAGCTGGTCGGATAAGCTGGAGTTAACCAGATTTCCTGGTTATAAATTTCATTGCGCCAGTTTCAAGTGGACTTGTAGATCTTTTACACCCAAGGCTCGAAACTAGCTTATAAATCGACACTGTACACCAGCCTTTTATACGCCGATCTTTAGCGCAAACTGGAATCAAACCAAGACAAATCAGAAACAATGACGGTCATAAGACGGCAACCATAATCACTTTATTTCAATGGTCACATAATAGTCGCGGTACCTCATTGATAATGATGCGAGTTTCTTTGGTGGTGATCTTCGAATTAAACATTGGGGACGCGGTACCATAGTAGTCAAGATATCGGATCG